>JANTCA010005342.1:5000-28488 GCA_024741275.1 Chironex yamaguchii
TATTGTATTTGTTGGTAAACGATTGCTATTTCTGTCTGAACTCATATTCTTATGGACCATGTGTCCATTGTGAAGTACAAATTTATGACTGTTTAGAACTGCATAACCAAATGAATCCAATAGTCATCACAATATGTGTGTTTTCAAAACAAGATAAAAATGTAATTTTAGATCAATTTAATAGCCAGAATACCCAATCCATAGTTTAACTACTCAAAGCAATACCTGAGTTACACTTACGTTCACATTGAGACAAAGAGCCACCATACCAATTGTTGTCACCTTTATATCTACCACACTCCAATTCTATATTTGCATTGGCCTTAAAGATATAATTTTCTTTGCATTTTAAGTAGCAGCGACTACCAAGAGGCACGTCTGGATTAGTACAGTTGCTTGGCACCCATGTTCCAAAGTGTGACTCGGCATAAAATTTATTTAATCCAATGCAAAATTTTGATCCCATGCCTATAATCATGAGAGAAAGGAAAACATTAAAATCCTCAACATTATTAAATACAGGAGGAAAACCAAAATGTTTGAATGACAAACAAAATAAATCAAATTACAGAAGTTACAACTACAGAAACAATGAAAGTAAATGTTATGACAATGTTATACAGCAATTTCACATAAAGTGGGATTTGCCAAAAGAAAACGATGCTCGTAAAAGGTTTCAACAAGTGACTATAAATGAATTCATTTTACTATCTAAATTGCTTGGAGAGAGTTATGTTACACCTGTGTAATAGTCTGCTTTGAGGCCGATTGCAATTCCTTTAGACAATAGTCTGCAACTGATTCTGTAATCTGTATTTTACTTGCTGCCTACTACGCATTTCAATAAGATCGTTCTTATTCGAACAAGGGGTTGGAGTAAATAAAAGTTGAAGTTTTCCCGGCTTGATTTCTTTCACAGTTTAACAAGCCTTCAATGCCAAGACACAACAGACATGGCAACAAGAATGCTTCAGAAGCATCTTTGCAAGTGTTAAACTATTGATGGAATGCCTACTTTCGCTTTGAACTGTATACAGACAACTTTTTCGCCCACATTCCTGATGCATGAGGTTACTGCAGCTTCTAGCCATACAGAATTTGCCCATGCCTTGCTTGCAAACATTTTGAAACTGTACTTACTGCACTTCTGTGTGAGTTTTAATGTGTACCTGCATCTTTGCTGTGCTCAATTTAACTGTCTTATTGCTGCATTTGTCATGCCTTCCTACAGACGTCTGGAAGATCTTAGTGGCAATCAAGCTGATCTGGAGGTTTACACTGAACATGTAAGAATTGTACCTGGATGCAAAAGACCTGTCAGTGATAGAACTTGCACAAGATTGTGCAAATGATGCCGTCGTTACTGACCGGAATACCAAGAGGGGTGTGATATTGGTCCAAAATCCTACAAGTTGCTTTCTGACCTAATTCTTCCTGCCAAGAACATAGAAAAGACTATTGGTGAACTCATTACTGTACTGTGCCAGCACTACAAGCCAGTTGTATCTGTACCTGTGCTGCATTTCAATTTCAATACCAGGTCTCGTCAGTCCGGTGAGTCAGTGGTAGAGTATGTGGCTTCTTCATGAAAACTTGCAGAAGGGTGCAAGTTTGGAGGTACACTAAATGATCAGTTGCAAGACAGATTACTTTGTGGAGTAAATGATGATATTATACAGAACAGACTAGAGGGTCAAGGAAGAGCTCAACCATTTAGAATTTGCTGGATCGAACATTGGACAGCATCTATCCATCTTCCAGTGGTTAAGCCATCCCGTAAAATAAGAATTTGCGGAGATTACATACTTAGTATCAACAAAACTATTACTGTGGATAAGTACACTTTGCCATTAGTCACTGAAATTTTTCCTGACCTGTCTGGTGGTCAATACTTCTCCAAACTAGACTTGTCTCTGGATGTCTCTGGATCTCTGGATGATGCGTCAAAGGATATTACAGCTATCAGTAGCCAGGACTCTACAGATATTTATGATTACCTTACAGTGCTAGTCCTTGCGTTGGGTTATTTCAGAGAGCCATGGAAAACTTACTCAAAGGATTACCAGGGGTAAGTGTGTTCCCTGATGACACTTTAGGTACTGGCAAAATTGAGACTGAACATTTGTCAGATTTACATTGTGTGCTGACTACACTCCAAAGCAATGGTTTATGCTTGCAACAAAGTAAATGTCCATTTCTCATGACTGAAGTTGGGTACCTAGGATTCCAAGTGTCAGCAAAAGGGATTGTGCCATAAATGTGTATCTAGTCTTCGTTCTTTCATCAGATTAGTGAACTACTACACATGCTTTTAGAACTTGGTGCACCACATGGCTCCACTGTATAGTCTGCTGAAATAGAACAAGTCATGGAAGTGGACTAAAACACAGGACAATACTTTCAAGAAAACCAAATCCTTGGTCTCGGACAATGCATATTTAGCTGATTATGATGCAGAGGCAGAGCTGTTGCTTACTTGCGATATCTCCTGTTGTGTTAGGGATCCGTAACCTGCAAGCTTCTCAGCCTCTAGCTTTCATATCAAGGAGTTTGTCCAAAGCCAAGAGCCATTATGCAATATTGAGCAAGAAGCCATCGTGTTTGCCATGCAATGTTTTTGACGGTACTTGCTGGGCTAAAGATTTACCCTGCATATAGACCACCGTCCATTGACTACAATTTTCCATGCTTCAAAGTACATTACACAGATGGCTTCTTTGAGAATTAAACGCTGGGCACTGAACTTGTCAGCATTTGATTATGGCATGGAATACATCAACACCAAGGATAATGGTTGCGCTGATTTCCTTTCATGTGTACCAATGCCTGGCACTACTGTCTCTGAATCTGACTCAATTGCTGGCAAGGTACTACAAGTGCAAGATTTTCCAGGTGGCATGCCTATTACTGGTACTAATTTTGCTCAAGCTACTGCCAAGGATCAAATTTTATTCAAACAGTTATCCAAGCAACTGACCAAAGAAGGCTGGTCACCTTCAGGCATAAAATGTGATGACCGACAGCCTTATTACATGTGATAAAATGAACTGTCAATCAAAAAGGATGTCTGCTCTGGAGAAATCATGTTATTATACCTCCTGTGCTGTGACATAATTTGTTATTGGATTTACACTTAGAGCACATGTGTGCTGCATGGATGAAAGTTTGGGCAAGAGAGTATTTTTGGTGGCCTAAACTCAATGAAATTGAAAAGATTGCAAGGCAATGTGTTAGCTATCAAGAAAATGCTCCTGTGCCAAACCATTCTACTGTGATATGGGGATGCCCTTCTGGACCATGAAAACGTCTACACATTGATTATGCTGGACCTGTAAAGGGACTTATGTTCCAAGCTGTTATTGACTCTTATTCAAAGTGGTTGGACGTGTTGCACTCATCAAGTTCTGCTACTGAAACTACAATCACATTTTTGTGGAAGTTGTTTGCTATTCATGGTTCTCCTGAACAAATTATTAGTGACAATGACTCATGATTCACTAGTTATGAAATTGGACAATTTCTCACTGAGAATGGAGTCAAACATACAACAACTTTGCCTGGTCATCCAGCAACAAATGGAATGGCTAAGCATTATGTTGGATTATGTTAGAGCATTATGTTGGAAATGACAAGTGATGAGCCAATAGATATTAAAGTAAACAAAATATTGCTTGCCTACAAAACAACAACACACAATGCTATGGGAGAGACTCCTAGTGATTTACTGATGAAGAGATCACTACGTACAAAATTTCCTCTATTCAGGCCTTCCCTAAATCAGGAATGTTCAGGGAAAGTGCCAGATAACAATGTGCAATGTTCACAAAGTTATAACATTAGTGATCTTGTGTACATTTTAAATTTTGGAAAATGTACCGAAGTGGTTACCTGGGATTATTATAGATGTTATGAGTTGGAATTAAATTGTTCAAGTCAGACAACAAGTCTGGAAACGTCATGAAGATCAATCGCACAAGCATTACCACACCATCATTCTGGTCATGCTCCTGTGGGCATTCCTCCAGATACTGTGCCTATTTGTACACCTGTACATATACCACAAGTACCTACTCACAAGTTTATTACAGCTAGCATAGTTCCTTATGTGACCCACGGAAGTGAAGCTACACAAGCTGTGCCTAAAGTAGTGGTTGCGCTGCCTGTACCAGGATTAATTGCTGAAAATGATGTGTCCACCTTGCCGTGACAGACCTCCAGTACATAATGAAAGACTTTACCGAAACCAAAGAAATTGAGAAAAGCAACCTGGACATTTGACAGACTTAGTGACTTAATTATGGACACTTGTGTGCTTGATAAGAGACTGCCCTTAAAGCTACAAAATTGGAGATTTCTTGTCTTGTAGGCAGAACTTCTGAGTGTGCTTCATAATTGTCTTTGTTTTTTGCTAATGACAGATTGCACAATTTTTCAGTTGAAATTTATCATTACATTAAGGACTCAGCTGTTTTGTTAGAATTGTGCAGTGAGATTTCAGTGTAAAAATTGTCCTAAGATGTAATTTTCTTCCTTCCATTACATACCTATTCCTTTAGTTTCATACTATATCTTTACAGTTTTCTTAAAGGGAAGACACTGTTATGTCTGTGCTATAGTCTGTTTTGAGGCCAATTGTAATTCCGTTTTAGACAATAGTCTGCAACTGATTCTGTAATCCATATTTTACTGGTTGCCTACTCCACATTTAAATAAGATCATTCGACAGAGGGGTTGGAATAAAGAAAAGTTGAAGTTTTACCAGCTTGTGTTCGCTGTTTAACAAGGCTTTGATGCTAAAACACAACAACTAGGAACATCTTCCAACCCATATCAGCACATGCAACACATCCCAGATAATACACATACTAAGAAGGAGAATTTTTACACTTGTTCTACTTTCTTTACTCTTGGTTATAGTCTTATACTGATGGAGTTTTTCTCACATGCCACAATATATTCATTCTAACCCAACCTAATACTACAGGTGCCCATGGTTGCCATTGACATCCAGTTAATCTATGGACCAAATTGTATATTTCTGAGTAAATACAAAGCTTAGAGCACCCTCTACCCCAAGTTTTAATCAGTCCATAAGTGACTTTAACAAATCATTGACTGGGCTTTGTTGAGCAAACAATCTTCAAGTCCCTATGCCCCACTGCCACTGGCACAGGATTAGGGTGTGCATCGGGTGCAAGTCTCACTACATGACTAAGTTCAACTTGGTTAGAACCATGTAGCAACAGTTGTGATGTTTACGTAGTTTGTGTCTGACTGTGGCAGTGCAAAGATTATCACACTCAGCACCCCTCAATTTCACATCAATTTTCTCCAAATCTTCTATTTCTTTACTTATCTGCTTTAATTCTTCATTACTTATCAACTCTTGTACGTCTTTTGCTAGTTTAAATTCTATTCTTTATAATTGTTTTAGTTTTAACTTGATGTCCACTATAACTTGTACATAAATGCTATCACAATCTGCACCTGGATATGTTTTTACATTTTTTTTACTGCATTTCTATATCCTGTATTTGTGATCACCTAATAAATGGTCGTTTAAAATATAACTTGGTGCAACTATGCTATGACAAGCCTCCTCATTTAAGGTGTATAATTGTGCACATGCACCTGTATCTCAACACATGTCTTGAAGAAGTAAGGTGGGTTTTTAATCACTCTCTTCACTTTTCCTAAGTGACAAAACCAAACTGAGCAATGTTAAGTATCCATCATTCACAATTTGAAAAAAGTCATCACAATGCTAATGATCGCTTATAAAAACCTTTGAGAGATGCCAGCTATGGCTAAAAATACAGTAGAAATTATTAGCAAAGTGAACATGATCTAGGGGTATTAGCAGAAAGACAGGTTTAAAATCATAAAGCTAGTGAACTAGAACATGGTTTAAAATCATGGAGCTAGAACACCTCACTTTACCAAGTTTCATCAAATTAGTCTAATCAAACTAAACATCTATTCAGTTCTCAGTGAACTGACTACACTAACAATACCTTTAACTTGTCTCAGCTATTGTTCCACTTAAACTAGATTTTTTTCATATCTTAATGATGTAATTGTTGAAACCTAATGTGCATATATTCCTGTAAAGTCAGTCAAGATCACTTGTATGATCACACAACTGCTTCATACACAATGAACCCATTAATGACAAGTGAGAGTGCTACATCTCCTCTAGCCTACAGGGTGCATGATCCCTGGTTTTGTTCATCATGAGGAGTCATGTCACTGTTGGTTAATAGGGTATGCCATTGTTGTTCAACAGTACATGTCATTGTTCAGGGGTGGATCTAAACGGTGGCACATGGCACTTCAGCACCAATAAAAATTGTAAAAAAAACCAACTTTTCAATGCTTTGTCCAATACAATTGAAGCAATCCCAACTAACACAATCAAATACAGGATCATAATTAGCATTTGAACACACTGTCTTACCCATTCCTCACTACAGAAAGGGCACACTGGAGAACATGAAAACAAAGATGACTAAAAGAAAATGGTAACCCTGTCCCCATATTACTTTCAGCTCCTATTGATTATGAAAAATAGCCCTTTTAACCAGGCTACAATAACTGACTGGATAACCTCTTCCAGCAATTCCCAGCACCCATAAGCAACCAACATGTTCACCTTTCTATGAAATTTCAAATTCTATGGGTGCTTTTTAACATGGTTTTCCTTGACAGCCAATTCAAGAAGTTTCATGAACTGAGTCTTATTATTATTATTAAGCAACTGTGGAAATTTTTGGGCAAAGTGTACCCCCACATTGACTTTCGCGTCATTTTTCAGTCAGCTAACCCTTTTCAAGGAAACCGACATACTTAGGTTCAATGATTGCTCCTTTAATAAGACTCAGTTCATGAAACTTCTTGAATTGGCTGTCAAGGAAAACCATTTTAAAAAGCAACTGTGGAAATCTATGGGTGCTCCTGCCAAAACTGAAGCTCTCATAAATGGCTAACACAATTGGTTCACTGCTCAAATTTAACTTCTATGGGTTTCATCAGGCAAGTAAGAGCATTTGATTGGCTTGATCTGTTTATGTAAGCTCAATTCAATTAATGCTGCCATAGTGGGATGCATTGCCATAGCAATTATTCACTTAGCAACACAAAATAATTCACTTGTTTCCCCTTTAACACAGTTTTATTTTTCCTCTGTCAAACTTATCTTCTCATTTATAACTGAATATTTGTATCAAATTTAGAAAATTGACATATTAAGTTTTGCATGGATCATGTTCACATAATTTACAATATCTTCAGTAGGCAGTTGTTTATAAACTATAAAAACTAGATACATGAGGCTCTTATAGTAGAGAAGCATTCCAGGATAATTCAAATGCCACTTTGGAATTTAAGCAATCGCAGAAGGCGAAATATCATATGTTCAATGTAGGAAACCTAGCCGAAAAAGCAAGAATTGTAGGTAGACAATAGTAGAAAAGGCCTGGCCAATTTTAGGAAAATGATCAATCAATAGTAGCAGCACTGAGTCCAATTCATATGGGTGATACAATTTGTATGATAATAAAAGAAAGTGACATGGTCCCATCATCATGTTTTCTGTTCACACTGCTCACAATATTGTAGAGGAGTAAACCTCATACCTCAACGAAACTAATTTGGCAAACGTGGCAGATTCTGGTTGTTTACTTGAGCAGTCAAACCCGTTCCTGGTGAAAATTGTTACAGGAACCTAACAGCATCGTATTGCAGGATCCTACAGGATCCTAACAGCAACCTATTGCAGTATCCTGTCCAGATCCGACATAAAATCTTGAACAGAATCCTGTAGGATGTTTATTTACAGTTAAAATATCATTTGTATATGATAATCATTTTAATCATCATTTAATTGATGTTTAGGTACGTTGTTGATGTTATACGATAAATTTGCAGCCTTGTTGAAGGAACATATGATTTTAAAGTTTTTTAACTTACTAATTTCCTAGCTTCAGTAGCATTCTCTGACAATCAAAATTTGTGACCTAAGCCGGTCTACGGGAGTGTTGGAAAGGTTTCCTAAAAGCGTAGCGCCAGGGCCTATCTTTCTGAGCAACCATAACAATTTCCCTGAATGCGCCCGTTGTTGAATAGTAGGGGATGCCATCGTTGGCCAATACAGCATGTCATGCTAGCTAGCAATCTTACATCTATTGTCTCTCGAACGTTCCCAATCAGTAAACACGGTACAACCCGCCTATAAAGTGCAGCTTGTAACTAGTATGCCAGGAACTTACAAACGGCAACTACTGGAACGAAGATTTCGAATGTTTACGTTCCCACATTGTTAGCACAGCAAGTAACATTAGTTTATCATAAGCTATTCTTTGTTTTATTCCATAATCCTCAGCAGGCCTTTGTTTAACAGTGAAATATTTTGAAGCAATAGTTATGGGTCTTCATTCAGAAAATAGAACTCGAATTCCAAAGAATTGGTCATGTTTTCAAGTTACTATGAAAACATAAAATCCTGACAAAAAGCATGGCAGTTCTCATGCCTCATTTTAAGAGAACGACATATGCACACATTCAACTATGATTATAGTGTTTCTGTATCACATATTATTAATGAAATATTACAGAAATAGGCCTTTTCTGCTAAAGAATTAAGACATGAAGACCCTCGTGGTTCGTTTGTACCTACAGCGCTCCTCAGTCTGGCACCTTACAACTACTTACCATAGTGGAAGACTTGGATAAGAAGTATGATGGTTGTTCGTTGTAGAATGTGCTTTGAACCATGGTAAGGCGAGTCGACTTGGTCCATCATCAACTTTTTGAAGTCAGCTACAATGGATATCGATCTCTATCCTCAGTAGTGCATAACTTAGCCAAAGTTTGCGCCTTTCCTTGGTAACCGTATATTGTCAGAATTTGTGCTTAAATGTTAATTGTGCAGGTTAAGTTCGTTCTAAAAACTGTTTATTGTCTTCACATACTCAATCCTTTAATTTCTCAAAAAAGTGGTTACTTCAAGAGACTTGCATTTCCTGTTATACGACTATTTCGTTGCAATATTATGACATTTGATAAGGGTGACCAGTCACCATTTATTGATGACACGAAAGATTTCAGCAGTCACAGCAGGTATCTCGCTACGTTAAAAACGTGCAGTTCAGTTCTAAGAAAATTCTACAGCAGTGACACCATGTTTACATAGCATTTCAACAAAACTATGAAGGCTTTTTGCAGTTGTGAACAGATGAGATGATCGACATCAGATAATACAGTAATTTGACTTTTGTCCATAAGCAACAACAACAGTTCAAATGGTCACGCGATGTTTAAGGCTGCTGTTGTCGTGTAAAAATTTTAACTTTAAATAATTTTAGAAAATCACTGTATCACTAGCAAGAGCGTAAATCTGTAGAGACACAATTCGCAAGTTACAATATCCTTAACTGACCTCTGCGGAACAACGTCCTTGTAGCTCAGTGGTTAGAGCATTCTGTCAGAGTGGCCAATGGTCGTGAGTTTAATCCCCACGCTGGACCTAGTTTGTTTCTCAGAATTTTACGAATTTCACTTTCATTTTTATACAAGTCAAATATTCAAAACTAATTGGTCACAGAATTGTGCCAAATGCACTTAATTGACATTTCATATATATTTCGTAAAGGAATCTTGAGTCTTCTGCTCGACATTTTCATCCAATCAAGAGATAACCTAGAGATCGACAACAGGAAGTAATTGCCTCCAATTGGCAAACCATGAAAGATATGATGTTTACTCTCAAACAGTATTGCTATACTAAACGACCAGAATCATTGATGTCAGCAGACATTCGAGACTTAACTGGTACTTTGTTTTTTGTCATAAGTCAATGGAACAATGATTTGGGATGTTATTTATTATTTGGCCAATGTCGATCAACAAGGTAACTTACTGAAAATAATGGCTATACGTTGTTGTAACTATCTTAAATTTCAAACTTTCTGGCGCTAGTTGACGGACTATTGAAGCAGAAGAGACTATCTAAAAAAACAACAATCTTGCAGTCTACTTCTCCTTCCTTCACTTGTCTCTACACTACTAAATCTCCACATATAAATCAAGGATATTTATATGTACAGTTAACTATAATTTTTACAACTAACCCATAAAATTTTACATTTCAAGTAAAGTGACCAATCATAAACATATTTCTAAATAGGTACTTATATTCTGCACAAAAACTAAATCAATTTTTACAAATCGTCCCTTACTTGGACACGCCCACATCACTTGGGTATATGAGGCAATACTTTGGGCGCAAAGCCACCCATTTTACGCTGCGGATGCGTGTCTATATCCATACATTTTTCAATTCCTCGCACCTTGCTGCAAGTGAACAGTTTCCACATACGTTCCCGAACGAATACATTCAAGATATTTCTTTCATCTCGAATTGCGCTTGTCCTCCAAACATTAAATGCCTTTACAAAACTGTACTGATTTTTTTAACAAATGTAGCGGCAGAGTATTATAGACAAACAAAAATACAACTCATTTCTATGGCATGAATTCCCATAAGAGAACATGGAATTACTTAAGCTGATCGCTCAAAAGTAGATCAAATTTACAATAAAATGTCATGTATATATATGATAACAGAAAAGGAACTTACAAGGAATTAACCAATCAAATTCAACAAAAATAGGGAAATTACTAATCTAAAAAAATATAAGGGTGTACACACATTAACTACATACTTAGATACCCACGCATGATACCGAAAAGGATGAAAGAGAGGCTACGACGTAAATACTGCCGAAAAGGATGCAATTAAAGTTTAGCCACGAGCTGACATGGAAAAACCTGCTTAGAACAAAGACAAAGAAACGTGACACTGAGAATGATGAGGGAGAAGAAGAAAATAGTACAAAATGAATGGACTTAAAATAGGGGTATCATGAAACAAAGAAACAACTTACCAGTTATTGGAGTTTCACTTACAGACTTCAGAGTTGGCGGTAGACTTGGTCCCATAATTCTCATCCCCATGATCACCACTGTTATCACCACTACCACCACCACCACCATCGTCACTATTATAACGACCTCCATGGTCATCATTATCATCACCACCACAATCACCACAATCATCCGAAGAATGACTGTGTCTCTTTGACACAAAGAAAATACTGTTCCTTATCTGTCATTTCTAATTTATTCCAAGATAGAAATTAAGGTAACATTCTTGTTATCGTTTAGAGCTATTCTTCCATCACACACGTTATAGAATATGTTCTTGGTTAAGCCAACTCGATTGATTATGTTCTCGCCAAAACGAAAATATTCAGAATGGTAGTGAAGGATTTAAAATCAGTTTTTTGGTTCCTCAAAGTCAAAGAAAATTCGACAATTACTACACTGCAATGTTCTAGTGTTCACAAATTTACAAATATTTGTCAAAACGGGCATAAAGTAATTGACAAGAACCTGTTAAAATAAAGGTTTATGAGCTTAGCCATTCTGAATTGTAAGTTTTAAACCCCAAAGAAATATGTCCATGGAATGAAAATGTCCGATATATTAAGTATGATTAGCATGTGTGACAGAGTAAATTGAACCTCCTTAAATATTTTATGCTCAATTCTGGTGCCCAGATAAGAAATCTTCACCTTCTGCTTGATATATCAGGGCAACGTCCACACAAAATAAAAGGATCATTAAGCATACTAGATGTTGCAAACACAGAGAGATAAAGGCACATTTATGGCTATGTGTCGGTATAAAATGTTACTCGTTTCTGCTTTCTTACCCATAAAAATATCACGGATCGTACTTCTACATACTGTCGTGGATATGTTGGTAGCCAGAAATGAGGTCGAGTGTTGTTCAATGCATAAGGAGAGTCGGTGGTACAGAGAGACTGTAACTCACGTTTATCCTTGTTGTCGTGAGCTGCAGGTTATCAATGGTTTGCTGAAGACAGCCATGATAAATGTTACGTAACACGTTTACAATTTGATAGCAAAAATTCATCATAGAAGTAAGAGCGACCATCAGAGGAATACAAAGCTGATAATGTTGAGGAGCATACTATCATATCTATTTAGTCATTCAAACAGTATGCAGGTGACACTTATTAGGAAGAGAAATTAACAAAATGGAAGACAGGATCTCAAAGTATCAAAAAGATGAAGAGTCAAAAAGATGGTGGCTGGAAGCAGCGTTAAGGTAGAGCTGATATTATGTTTACTGCTTGTTTATACTTTGCAGATACATTGCGAGTAAATGACTTTGAAGATGCTTTCTGTAGATATGAATGTTAGTTAGTAATACAAGCAATACAAAAGCCTGCTAATAGATATGATTCATCGAAATGTACTATGGTGGGGCTAGTTTTTAACTATGAATAAATCAAGGTAACTGGGTACTTATGTCAGTATTTGTATTTGCTACCTAAAAAAACTGGGTAAGACAGACTGTGAACATTAAAGGACAATAAGCCTCATGAGTCACCTAAAAAGAATTCGTTTTCGAATCATTATGAAAAGAATTAGAAATAAAATAAATTCACGAAATGAGAAGTCACAATTTAGCTTTGTCTCAGACAACATAACAAGAAACTTAACATTTCTAATCTCCAAGCTCCAATAAAAAGATCAGTAGAAGGTCAGGTTTTGTCGATTATTGAAAAAGAAGCAGCAATAAAGATAGACGGTGAATGCAGTGAATTCAAACCAATTTGCAGAGGATTGTGGCAAAGATGTGTGTTGTCACCTGATCTTTCTAACATCTACGATAAAATCATAACGAGGTGTAAGTTAATGGCCACGACATCAGCTGAGGTATGCAGACGACATTGTTCTTATTGCAAACTCCAAGGAGGTCTGCTCCAAAGCATCTCCGAAACAATATTAGAAGAAAGCAAAAAAGAGATTTGAATGCAAAGAAAACTAAATGCATGGTTTTACTAAAGAAAAAAAATACCCATATGCAACATCAGCTGCAAAGGAAAGGAAAGTAAATAACTGTACCAATTTTAACATCTTGACTTCATGTTGACATTAGTTACATAGTGAAATCTGATATAGAAGTTAAGAATCGTATTAAAATATCACAAGACACGTTTAATAAGATGAACCCAATACTAAAGAAAAGAAACATCTCTATAAATACAAAAATAAGAGTTTTGAAATTCTAGGTCTGGTCAATACTCTTGTTTGGGAGTAAATGCTGAAATATCTCCAACACTAGGGAGAAACTGCAAGGTATGAAAATGTGGTGCCTAAGAAGTTTATTCGACAAACAGAAAGACTAACGAACAATGTTACTACTTACGGGAATATAACGTTCACTCATAAAACAGATCAGAAAACGGCAAATGAAATTTGTAGGCCATATCAACAGAAAAACGTAGGGAAAATTGAAGGGAGAAGAAGCATAGGAACACGTTTTGCAAGTCTATTTATCTGTTTGTTTGTTTGTTTGTTTGCTTGCTAGCAAAATAACTCAAAACGTTTTGAACGTGTCGATATGACTAGCTCGAGCTAATTTTTCTTCGGCAAATATCCGGATTTTGGAACATTTGAAATTTTCTTTAACATTGTGGTTAGTGGGGCTTAAAATTGTGTTCGGTAATTTATCTGTCATAACTGGCAGGAATGATGGAAAAATTGGTTTGCCCGAGCAAGGTGAGTTTCTCAACTATTGAGAAAATTTTATCTGGGTCTTGCCAACCAGATTAATAAACATTTTGTCATGCGCGCTTGAATCGGAAATGGTCAAACGCGAGTTCCACCTTGGTTACCAGGTGTTCGAAATTTTTCATAAGTAAATAAGGCCAGCTTGGAAACTTTGATTTAAACTTGTATGTTATTACTGTGCTCGGTGGTTTCATGACTATTCGCATTTAGAACACAGCACCAAAAAGGCTGCAGCATAGTGCTTTGTTTGCTCCCGTGGTCCAGAGAGAAGTCAAATGAAGCATGGTTCAAGCACGGCATATGATTGTGGCATAAAATGAAGAGTGTTGGTAAAGAAAAGAATGGTACGCTAGAGCAACATTTCTCTTCACAGGCACATTGTGCTGATGTCCTAGACTTGTCGTCATTTTTCAAAACTCAATGACACACTAATCTTATGTACGATAAAAATAAGAGGACCTTGAAGGTTTAAAAGAGCAAGAAATCATCCAAAATAGAAAGATGACTGAAATTCTCTTAGACAATACCAGAACAATTGGAAGACAAGGTCTTACTTTCAGAGGTGATATCGAAGAGAATGGAAACTTCTTCCAGATTGCAAAGCTTGACAGTCACCAAAATTAAAAAGTTGGCTGGATGACAAATATTCAACACCACGTCATGTCACTTATTTTAGTCCAGAGTCCCAAAATATCTTTATTGAGTTGCTGGCGGATGAAATTGGCAAGGAAATAATGAACAGAGTGAGAGATGCTAAGCTCTGTCCTTGCTGATACAACACCTGATACATTACACCAGGAGATGATCATGGAAGTTGAAAATTCTCTTTATTTAAAAAATCTATCAAGAACAAGATGGACTGCTCGTGCTGAGTCAATGCAGGCAGTATGGGTTTCAGATAAAATCATTATTGAATCGCTGCAAGATGTGACAAAAACTGCAACTGAGCCAAGAATAGCTGCAGATGCAGACGCATTAACGAGAAAGATCTTTAGACTCGATTTAATTATATTTTTATTGTTTATAAAAATGTTATGTGGAAGACCAAAATCCTCATGTTTACGAAGAAAAGCTGAACATCATTGATGCATTAACAGCTATTAAAGGAAGTATCCATTCACCTTAAAGAATGCATTCTTTAGATGACGAATTTGACAAACGTATAAAGCAGCTGTTATTTTAGCAAAATGAATTAGCGTGGATCCAGAAAAAGTGCATGGAAAGTTTCACAGGCCACAACGGTCACCAAGAAACATAGATGATAATCCAGGAAGTGCGTTGCATTTGACACTTTAAGGCCTTTACAGAAGCCAGATGAGGAACGTTCTTAGCACACTAATTGCCGAGTTCTCAGATAACTTGCAGAGCTGCATAACAAAAGCAAAGCCCTCGTCTATCCTTGAAACACACTTAAAATTCAATCACTGCAAATGCAAGACATTAAAGATTTATGCAAATTATGTCCTACTAACTTACTGCCCGATGTAAGAAGTCATTTTGCTTAAACGGAGACTTACATAAATTGCTATGAGGAACCTACTGAACGTCCAAAAACATTAGAGAAGCTGCAGCAGAAGTATTTGATTATAGGAGAGTGTTTCCTCTCACGATACGGGCATATGCACTTGCTCTCACATCACCTATTTCAGTTGCAAAATAAGAAAGGACATTCAGCTGTCTAAAAATTGTAAAAAATTTCCTCCGATCAAGAACAAAACATAAAAGGCTCAATACCTTGATGCTTCTTTATTGTGAAAGAGATATTTTGAGAGACAAAATAGGTCTGCATCAAATAACTTTAAAATGGGCCCAGCAGAAGAAAAGAAGAATAGCTCTTAATTGACATTCAAAAATTTTATTAGCTTTCATTAAATATATCTAATAGCAATTATGTTGTCGTTTCTTTACTTCCTACAATAAGATTAAATGTTTATGTTACGTTAATTCAAGATTGGTTGTTACCTTTAACATCTTTAATGCTTTTGTGTTTGAGACTGGTTATCATGAGTACAATATTAGACCTTTGATAGAAATTAGAAATTTGGAAACAGGGATTGCAATGGAATAAACTCCAGGTTCCACAATAATAACAGTTGTAAGCATTTCAGAAGATTTTTTTATATTAGCTTAATGATTGATGCTTGATAACATTTGTTTCGTCATTAGCTGGTTTCTAAAGTAAATATAACGAATATTATAGAGCCATTGCCAAACATGAATTTGGTAGGTCCAGTCGATTTATCAGTCCAACAAAACAATTCCTGACGTATAGTTGGAATTGTCATCCTTCCATGACCCCTTAAAATTAGCCACTAATTTTTGTCCTTGGATTAGTCTTTCTCTCTGTCCTTCTGTATATTTTCTCTTCTACTTTCTCTGTCATAACTGGATGTTTTACAGGTCATATTCTGAAAACATCTTCAAGAAAATTGTGTTGACATTCAAATTGTTTTTCTCTTCTCTCTTAGTAACAAGGCTTCAGCATGCACTTCAATTTCACCTAAAACCAATTCTTAGCAGCTTCCAGTCTATCATTCATTTGCTTGCTCTTTGCTTGCTTTACAAACTGTGAACACATTTTTGTGTTTTTGTGTCTCTAGATTAAAATCATTAGTTATGGTTTCTAACATTAAAAAAATGTCGTCTGACAAGATGATAATATTTGTTACAATTAATAACAATTAATAGCAAATTGAGTGCTAAAGTAATGCAAGTAATAGTGTTCCAATGGAACTAGGCGTGGACGATTTGGAAAGTGGAGAGGACTGACCTCAACTCATGAGGGCACAACTAAGAGTGTATGACAAAAATACAGGCTTAAGCTTGACTCATGATGAGTTTGAGGAAAATGCAATTATATTTCTTTTACTTTTTTATAACGTAATGAAAATGCGCTGAAAAACTAAATGACGGTTTGCTTTAGCTAACTGCATTCGTAACTTTAAAATGATTGTGATGTTTAGAATGTGATCTCTCTCTGTTATGCAAGATTTGGCTACCGTGACTATAATTTATAATTATAAAGTCTTCCTTCACTGGTTTGTTTGGTTTAATTTTATATTTAACTTTAAGTTTTATGTTTATGACCTCACGAAGTTACCACAGCTACTCTGTAAATTAGCATCCTTTGTTAGCCGTTGAAAGCAGCACATGACCGTCTAATGTCAACCAGGTTGGATTGTGGGACTATAGGGCGTTAATCTCATGTAAAAACTAGCCAACAGATTTGATATCTTCAGGATTTACAAGTTATTACTATTATTACGTTCCAATGTCATATTTGCTTTATTGTTTTACTTGCTCTTTGTGACATTTGCCCCAATTTGGTAAGCATGTTTCTGTGTAAGTCATATATAATGACTGAATATCAATTTCATCTATCTGTATTTTTGTTAATAAGTTGTTTTTTACATTTCAGTAGATGCCTCTAGAATCGTCGCAATATCTGTAATATCGTCATTAACTTCGATAAAGAAGAAGGCATTTCCTTAAAACAAAATGAATTATCTTTATCTTGGTTAAGGTATTTTGCTGTTAAGGTGTCTAGCTGTTAAATAAAAGGTGCTTACGGAAGAGCGTCACGCAGTTTTGTGTTGGCAAAAATAAGAGTTAACACATGTCATGTCATACATAAGTGGCAATTTGTATATGAATACTATTTTTATTAAAACTATTTGCACATCTTTTACTTTGAAAATGTTTCTTCTTCTACAAAACATTTCAATTTGTCACGATTTTTGTCGACGTAGATTTTCATTTAGTGTTTTCTCCTCTTAGCCGTTTTAAATTTTTATAAATAAAGAGAAATGTTAAAAAATGCACCATTCTTTTAATGCTACATTGAAACTTGCAGTTGTTACAGTTTAGATTCTTATATTTCAAAACATGTCCTAGCTCTTTTTTAATCTGCTGCTATCCTAAGTATAACCTGAAATTCGTCAGTTATTGTATTTAATCTCTCCTTAACTCATCTTCACGCAAAGTCATTTTTAAGCTTAAACTTGACCACCCCTTTTATCTTCATGGCTATTGGATGATCTAGTTTGGTTATTGTTCTATCATTCCTTGTGTCAATTGCAATATGACGTATTACTTGTCATTTTGACAATCACAGTTTCAAATGTTTATACCTGGTCATTATCTCTACTCTTGAGTCTTCGTAACGCTCACTGATGGCCAATGATTATGTTTTTTGTAAGGCTAGTCGTCAATGAATATTGCCTATCTAATGTCCTCCTCTCGTCTCCTTAAGACTTCTCTCTAGTGTCTTTAATCAAACTCTTTTCAGTATTGTCCTGTTTCCCATTTCCTTGCTGTCTTTTACTGTAACTTTGGGAAGTATATTATAATGATAAAGGCAAAAGCAAAACTAAAGAACTAAAAGCAAGGCAACTGCTTCCACCAGCTAGAAAGTAAATAAACGCAAGAATAAAGATACGCCTGCACTTTGTATCTCAACTTTGTTTTAAAATCATGAAGACAACAACTTCCAAAGCCCAGCACAGTAAAAATGCACTGCAATTAAACCATGCGGAAGCGCTAAATATTGCGTCCTTATTTCATATAGTTAATTATTGATTCTTTCTCTGACCATACACTTCACTTATTGTCTTAAATAGCTACTCCGCACCACATTCTTTTCTCCTTCCTTTAAAAGCTCCAGGTACTTTCTCTGCACTTCATGATGTCAATTGTTAATTAAAGAGGACGCCCAACAACTGTATCGACAGCTCTGTGAGAATAACCTGCAAAGCTCTTCTGTAGGGCACTTTCACTAATGGACGAGATGAAATCTTTGCATTTGAAACATATTTCTGATTCAAATCATCTCCCATTACCCTGAGGCTTTCAACCACTTCTGATAAGGGATTTGTTACATTTTCCTCCGATCTTTCAGGTTCTGTGCATTCGGAGCAATGTACGTGAGACAAATTCCAAATCAACAGAATTCTCCCTTGCACGTCGTTATCTTCCATAGGCAATTCCTCAGAATGCATGATTGGCTGTTGGCAAACAAAATAGAGTAACAGCCATTAATTAATTGATAGTATAAGCACAAAACCATTCAGTATTGGGTAGGAGAAATTACAGGCAGGTCTATACCAACAAGGTTCTACTCCCGTGTTTCTTGGATTTAAAATACAGTCGTCAATATTGTCATTGGCAAGATGGCAAGCAAGCTTACCATTATCTATTTACTCCCAAGTAATGTACGAAATTATTAGTAACACAATGCTTTTGTTAATGGATATTATATAGTTATGCACAATGTTGGATTGGTTTGATAAAGTTTGAAACAATTCTTAAAATTATGCTCTTCGTAAGATCAAAAGTCTCCTCATTGCAAATGATGAGCACTACCATTTAGAAAGTTTAATTATTGGATACTTTTCTGAATAACACAAAGGACTCTGGGTTATGGCTCAAGATTTGTGTCTCACTAATTTAAGCACAATCATAGCTACACTGTTATTATATAATACTATCATCCCTCGTACTATTTAAGGGAATTGCTACAATATGTACAATATAATAAGGGTTTCAAGTGGTTGAGTTAATTTTTTTAGTTGAGTTTTGATATCTTGATTTGAAAACCTGTTTATAATTTTAAAAAGGTTAAGTTAACTGCAGTGCAACAGCATGTCATCTCATATCAACTTATGATTAAGGAGATTCCATTGAAGAGTTCATTAAACGTTGAGTGACAAAACGATTACTACCAATAATTCATGTTATGGTAAAAATAGAAGTGTACTGCTTTTTCTTCAGAATGTCTTCTGTGTTTCTAAGTAACAATGAGTATTATGGAGCTGACAGCAGTTGTCTGGTAAAGCAAGACCACACATAGCAGAAAGAATAGGAAATAATAGACTGCTAGAGCAACATTTTGCAGCTTAAATGACAGTGAAAGTTACCAATGCAATTGTGAGTTAGAACCTGACTAGTACAAAAGTCAATTTAGCAACCGGAAATAATTTAGAGTATGACAGACGCAGCAAACTTTCTTCAGTTACATTACTACAAAGGAAAAATTAGCAGACTACGCTTAGATATACAATATGTTTTTGTACGAGATGACATTACAAGGAAGAACTAGAGGACCAAAGTTGCTTTCCGTAGGAAACCATTGAACTTCTACCTCAATGAAGACAAACGAAGCTAACTAATAGTGTGTCTATACTTCATTCTCGACACTTTAGTATATGTTGTTTTTTTACCTTGATAATCCAGAATTAAGATAAGTTCAAGCAAGCCAATGTTTAGTCTGTGGTATGAATACCAATTGAAAGGTACAAATATAATTTTTCTTACATGAATAGAAGCATATAATAGCCAATACCAAAACGTAGATATGACGTTAACGTTTACAGAACGTGATTGTATATTTTTCACTTACCTTATTTTTGTGCGTTTTAAGATCTTATACTTGTGGTATGTATTTATCTATTTTGTGCTTGGTAATATCCAGGTCCCAATACTGTGTCATTTTCCCTGTTAAGGAAAACAAGAGCTAAACTAATTTTCATCCATGACAAAAGTTTAAGTTATATCCATCTTCAACTTGATCAGCAAGTAATGAAACAGGCGAGCTGGATAGGTGGTGTCCCTAAAAATGTTGTATATCATATGATTGACATCCACCAGTTAAAGCATTAACTGTGATTACGGGGGTCCACATAAGAAAGAAGAGATAATGTACTTTGTGGTAGATTGTCGTGTTCATAATTTTAAATATCATAATAGTTTTACATCTCAACTTGTATTCTTACTGTAACAAATATTTGAGCAGCTTTAAAATGTTTATTGAAAAATTGCTCCTTGCTACCTGTTAAAAGTATCCTTAAAATCTTCATTTCTGTTATATTTCCCCCCTGATTACACACTTTAGGCTTGGGCTATTTGATGAATTAGCTAGAAATTCCATGTGCAGAACACATGGATCCTTTCAATTGATTATGCCGAATGTTTATTTCAAAACAGTAACCTGCTAAAGCATTGAACTACAAGTAAACTTATACAGGGATACGAAATCAGCTGATTTTTACTACAGTGCATCCATTTTGATTCAGTTGGAATGCATTGGAATCGGGTGGAAATGGGTAGGGCTGCATAGGATAAGAAGGATGCAAAGTATTGTGATTGAAATGAATTGCAATCCATTGAAATAGATTGATACTTGTGGGAATGATATTGTCCTACAGCCACTCTATTATAGAGAGAAACAATTCGACGCAATTGTAAAATTACTGAAAATAAGGGTACTATACTAAGGTACACTGTTCAACCTACAGTTTGTAAAATGTTCCGATGCAAAATACCAATACTGCATTTTAAGTATTTTTCCATCGGTATTATTACCTTGAAATCCAAGCATTACATTTCAATACTTCTGTTTACATGTGGTCTAAATAAGACAAAGCATCTATCAATTATCAACTTGGACATAATTTGTTACCTCTTATCGTATTTGCCTATAACACATCTTTTCCTTTTATAACAAGAGTTTTTACAAGATATTCCTGCAAGATTATGAGAAATTGTTATGATAAGAGACAACTAGCTTCGTTACTTCCATTACAAATTGGTTTTTTCGTCCAATGTACAAAAACTTTGTCCTCTCAACTTTAAATATGCTATGGTTGGACATCGTTATGCCTCTTGCTATCTTATCGTAGAATCCACAAGAAAATCCTTTGACACCACTCAAAATTACATCAACTATGTTTAAATAAAATGATCAAATAGAAAGACTAAATGAAATATAAATAAGGGGAAAATCTTGCCTTGATCACCTTTGATCTTTATGAATTTATTCAAAAATTACTGCAAAGAAATCTAATGACATATGACTCTAAGAAATATCCTTTGGCGCGTGCCTATAACGTTTGCCACTCATTCCGTTGTTAGTTTATTAATTATATTGGTTCACTTGATATTCGATATCTCATTGTTTTTTCAGGAAATATTTCGTTACTTTACAGTTTGATGGTAAACTCACGCGATAATTTGAAGCACAATGCCTTATGCATTTGAAGAAAATGTATTTTATGCATTACAGTTTTATTTAGCATTGCGAGATTTTTCACACTGTATAAGCCAGATAAAGTTATCTTGGTCATTAATCAGAATCTGAGAATCAACGCTGTTTTGTACTTTGATTGAAATAAACTTAAGAAAGCGGAGCATTTATTCCGTACAGTTATTGGCAACAGATGAATAGGCATTAGCTCTATTTATAAAAGTATGCTGTTGTATTTGTTTTGAAAAAAAACCCCAAGGGTAGCTTATGCAGTCGAAAGTGAGAAGGTTGATATTTATAAAAACATGGCAAATGGTTGGAATTACCAAAGGAAAGAAATTCATCACAGACAAGTCTTATATTTAGGGCTTTGCCTTAGAGTAACAAGAATATAAAACCATACTGCAGTCCACAAAGTGTCCCAAACTCCTTGTCTGGATTTGAGACAGAGTACTAGTAAAAACAACTCCTCATTAATTATTTACAAGTAAAATTACCAACGAAATACTGTTTTAAATAACCTTGGTACGCATTACCCATATTTCTGTAGTACGATTAGTCAGAAATGACGATAATGCCAGTTTTAAGGTTTGCAAGGTGAGCACAGGAACAATTTAGAAACTTTATACCCTGCAGGATTGTCTCGGATATTTTCTTTGCTATTATGAGCATGAGTCGAAACATACATGTTTTCTTTTGTTCCATATTTTTCACTCTTTATTAGCGTTGACAACTTACAAATACCATAACTTACGTATACTGCACATTCCAGGGCGGAAGTCGCCGGGGGACAGAGGGCAATACCCTCCTACATTTTTGCAAAGTGCGCATTTTCAAAAACTCTCTGTTAACAATTGTCAGCTATAAATGCGGAGCTTTGCATCATGGAATTAACTAGCAACCGGGTGGGTGCCAACAATTCCTGTTGGTTAGCTGGTTTCTAAGCCCTGCTTTGCAACGGTGCTTTTGGCTAAAGTGTTATGAAATGAAGACGTAACGGATGTCTCTGGCTTTTGGTGGACGTTTTGCGTCCGTCCCTTTTATTTTTCAATGACCGACTACGGTCCTGTATTCTGACTGATATGCAATATTCTATTCTTTTTCATTTAACACTTCATTCAGGCTTATATTAATACGCTGTGGGACTGTAAGATTTGACTACTATGAAGTGTAACCTGGACGCGCTGGAGATAACATCTTAGCTTCCTAAAGCATCTAACTACTACTTTTTATTTATTGCACATTCCATGGTTCATTTACTGATTGGCACATAACTAAATTGATTTCATTGAAGTCAACAGGGTGATCTTTTGTTAAGAACAAAAGTGTCAAGGATAACCACCAGGGCGTCGAATTCGGATTCCTCGACTGCAAATCTTACACCTTTCCTGCTAAGCTAATTAACTCAGCAGGAAATGTCGAAGGACTATTAGTCATTCAAATATACTGGCTTTGCATAAAGTAGATGACTGTCTTTTTTTCACTTGGGGAGCGCAAACCTCCGCCAAGCCAATGGTGCTAGGCGGGATTCCCAGTTTCTCGGAATTCAGATGATCTGAAGTAATAGGCGTCATGGTAACAAGGGTATTCTCAGGGTTAATTCTTCGTTAGTTGTGGTTTCATGTTATACCATTACCAAATAAGGGCTGTTCAAATAGGCGCCATGGTAACAAGGGTATTCTCAGGGTTAATTCTTCGTTAGTTGTGGTTTCATGATATACCATTACTAAATAAGGGCTGTTCTAATAGGCGCCATGGTAACAAGGGTATTCTCAGGGTTAATTCTTCGTTAGTTGTGGTTTCA
>JANTCA010005353.1:0-30180 GCA_024741275.1 Chironex yamaguchii
TAAAGAATGGACACACCCAGAACTAATGAAATTTTAGAAAAAGTAATTGTAATTCTAGAGAACATTGTGTTAGTTAAATATATACATTTTTTTTTCCCGTGTTAAAGATTCAAGTAGTCAATTCCAAGTTACCTGTAAAGTGAGATTTGAAATTGTATTTTAATGTCATAAAGAAATAAATTGAGTTTACACTACTACTACTACTACTACTACTACTACTACCACTACTACTACTACTGCTGCTACTGCTACTACTACTACTGCTACTACTACTACTGCTACTACTACTGTGACTGCTGCTACTACTACTACTGCTACTGCTACTACTACTGCTACTACTACTTCTACTGCTACTACTGCTACTACTACTGCGACTGCTACTGCTACCACTACTACTGGTGCCACTACTACTACTACTACTACTACTACCACTACTACTACTGCTGCTACTACTACTACTGCTACTACTACTTCTACTACTACTACTACTACTACTACTACTACTACTACTACTGCTACCACTACTACTACTATTGCTACTACTGTTGTTACTTCTACTACTAGTTTCTACTACTGCTACTACTACTCCACATATTGTTCTTTCCATTTTGCGGAAAATATTACTCTAGTATTTGACTTCCGCAGCAAAACTAGCTGCAGGGATTATAGTAGGAAAGATACTCTCATGTAGATTTATTAAGTTTCAGTAAATCGTTTTAGAACTCGAACAAGGGACGTCTTGTTTCAACTTGACACAAAACGTCACAAGTATTGTTCAAGAACGATTTATAGTTTGGAGTGCTTCCTTTGTGATACATCGATAACACACCGCTAATGATTAATGTGTCTAATGCTGTTAGCAAAGCTCATTGGTGGTTTTCTGTATCTAAATAGAAAGATTCTCTACTCGGGTCTATAGCATGGATGTAAACCAGGTTATGCGGTTTATAATTTTAACACAGTAGCATCGTCTGTGGTGTCGCGATGGCTCCCTTTGCTTTAAAATACCGTGTTTAAAAGTTCATCTTTCCTCTTTTTGCTAGGGAGATCTTCATTTGTATGCTATAATTACAACACAATTATTTGCAATCATTGGTAGACTTTCTTTTATTTGCTACTCCATTAATATAGCTATTGATAAAGTTGTTTATAGTACAAACAAGGATTTAAACTTGTTCGAATAGGAAGAGCTCCTTTCAAATCATAACAATCCGAGTTGAGACGATTATAAATTCGACTACAACGCCTAGCGTACAGTTTAATATCTTATTGTTTCTTCCTTTCAAATGTAAAATACTCATTTTATCTTCAACGGCATTGTAATTGTCATTGTCAAGTCTAGTCTATCCTCAGCATGTGAGCTTTAACACTTTATGTTGAGGAAATATTTCATGAATTTGCTGTTACGAATGGGAGCACAAAATATGTTTCGTACAAGGCCTTTGGTTATAAGAGGTAGTGTAGGATAATAAATATAATGCACCTGGTCAATTTCACTGTTGCATAGGGTGTACTGTATTTCTCCCGCTTTGTTTAAGCAGAAGGTTCAGTATGATTCTCTTTGTTTTATAGATTCGTCATATACAATGCAAGGAATAACAGAGCAACTAGATAAAAGGATGTTGGCACGCCTTATATAGCTTTTCCGACATCGCCTGACGATGTGTGCTTTGTCTTAATCCAAAATTGTGCCGATTTTTTTGAGAGCACAGATAACCATGTTTATTTCCTCTTCTACATTTTTGGCATACGGCACACACACAACACGCTTTTGACTTCTTGTTATAACGTTGAGTACCCAGCGTAAAATTGAAACACTGCCCATGACTTTCTGTACTGATCTCTTTGTTGCAACTTACGTCATCTTCGTATTATATTAATGATTACTGCAACTGCTATATATTATTTATGATATATATACACATACTAGAAATCGATACGTACAAAAGAAGAAATACACCAACGAGTTATAGAAGAATTCTAAACCTTAACATTTGGTAAAGACGACAGTAAAAAGAAAAAAAGCCATCCTTTTTCTTTTAGAAATACTGCCGGAAAGTACTTAACTTAAGTCTAACTAATCTTTGACAAGATGGTACAGTCTCAATGCACCATATCGATGGTACTATTAAGATAACTGTTGGGTTATGATTTAGTTTGGAATGCAGTTGCGGTAACACAACATCTAAATCGGAAGACTAATGAGTATCACAGTTTGTTCTAATGGTTTCATTATTTAGTAGGTTGACAAGCGGAATAGTGATGTTATAATACCCAGGAATTCTCTGCAAACATATGTGGCATATTTTGTAAGTTTAGTTTGTACTAAAGTACTTAGTACTTTCAAGAAGAAGAAGAAGAAGACGGTAAAAAGAAGGCAAAGTAAATGCTTTTCTCTCGTAAGCTTCTGTCATATTCATGACAGAAGTAGGGGACACTCCCACGTCTTAGTCAATTGTCTGACTGCTGCTCCTCATTTTAATGACATTAGATAGTTGGGAAGCTGTATGGATTGAAGCATCTGCATGGGAAACCGAACTACGCTCATTCACTTCACTGCACCATTGTGGCATTACGCAATGCCAAACTAAATATCAAAAACTAAACGAGGGACCTCGGAGGATTTTCGTAAGAGGCACCAAAATCATCAAACTTAAATATTACGGCAACAACAACCACCGCATGACTTTATCTTATTATTTTTTTCCCGGTGTTTTGATTTACTGGGCTTGAATCAGAGGTGCAGATTCAAGTTGTGAATTACATAGGATGATGCTTTTGAAATAAATAATGAATCACAAGGACAGGGAATTGTAAACAAACACCTGCTTTAAACCGTAGTGAGCACTGCTCACTTTTAAATATTCTGCGTGTGTTCTAAAATGGTATAGGGCACGTCATTTCAGTATTGTCTGGACAAAGCAGCATTGTTTACTCGGAGTTAGTGTGACATAACGCGTAAAAGGCCGCAACAGACAATGGGGAATTTCGTAGTTTTTTTTTATCCTTTGCTTTTATTGTCAAGTGGTTTCTAGTGTGGATCTATGTCAAATTAATAAAATACTGTGGAAACAGATATGTTAGTGACCCATCTGGAACAAGTGATTTAAAGAACTAACCACGACCGATCGTTCAGTGTTGTAAGGCAATCAAGAAAGTTCAAGTATAAACAAGTAATAGCGCTTTAGAATGTCATTAAAACTACGAGAGAAGTCATTCTTTTTCTCAAATGATGCAATATATATCCATATATCCAAAGTAAATATTAGTAATAAATAACCGCAATTTCCGATCCTTGGGACTGCTGTTTATATTTTCACGTTCTCGTTTTTCACTGAAAATTTGGATTGTTGTTCTCTGCTTTTTTGTACTTTTAATATAAATACATTTGCATATTCTTGTAACATCAAATAATGAAAAAAAATTATGATGAAGAGAGGAATGTCTCCGCGACGTTATCATGGCCTCCTCATTGCGTTGGTTTACTTTCTGTATACAATATGTTAATCGTCGCAAGACTCATACTCTGTAATCTATGTAAAACGCATTGCAAGGGACAGTACCCCAAACATTTGAAGGTAGATCACTATCACGAAAAACGTTCAGACGTAGTCAGTCCCTCTCAACTTACAAAATGATAATGTGAACTCCGAGACCATTCTTCGTAACACTAAAGTGAAAAAATTATTTCTGCCTATAGAATTCGAACTTCTTCTTTTGCTAACAAAATCCATGAATTGTTGTCAAAACAAGACTTTGGTCTTACACATTTTGCCTCTGCCAATATAAATTGTGTATTCTTACAACCATCATGACAAAAGTTTTGTTATTTTTTCATAACATAACCTCAAAGACCGTTGAGAATAAATTGATACGCTTTAAGTTCCTGTGACTTACAGTTTCATGACTTGTAACTTACGGAGATATGAAGTTGGTTTCAACAAACATCCTTTCGTGTTGACTTCTTTTTGACAGCTTAATACACTGAACTCGAAAGTACGTTTGGGAAATATTTGGTACATCATTCTAGGTGCTTGTTACTGCATGTCTCTGCCTGAGGCAGAATTTAGTGCAACAAAGTAAACAGTGCTTGTCCTGAAAAAACTGCCCTTTTGTTTCTAAATTGAAGTGGATTTAGTAATGTTCGTTCTCCAAGATACGTTTGGTTTTAATTCGTTCCTGTACACTTCAGACTTCCCTAGAGAGCTCCGCTAAAACTCTCGATATTCCACTTGCATTCTCTTACTTGTTCTCGCCCATTACTGAATGCAAGGGAATAGACTTTAACAGCTCGCTGTTATTTCCAACCCAAAATTGCTCGCAGTAGTGTTGTCGCGTAGCCTTTCTTTCAACAAAATATTATTCTCCTGCTTTACCTATTTCAAAGGCTAACGTTACTATGGTAAAGTAAGACAAGTGTATTAGTAAAAAAGGAGTACAGTGGTGGCAATCGACGGAGGCTTACGACTGCAGGCCTGACGTCTTCCTTGTTGAGCTTAACAGCTAATAAAAATGGTTGAAAGAATATTACTAATTCAAATCCATTCGCAACCCATGCCATTAGTACTGACTGTTACTGAGTATAATTCCTTGCTTTTGTAAGGCTTCTGTTGTGTGGGTTTTTTGTAGGAATCCCCCAAAGAGTTATCAAGGGTAATATGATAAGAAGAAAAGTTGTTGCGAGAAAATCTCTTGAGTTTTGCATAAGGGCCTACGTATCAAAACGATTCAGCATAGTCTGCACTACACATTCTTTATCTCCTGAAAACAACGAATTTAAGATGCCTTGCAATATGTATCAATCTAGCAGAATGAAAGTGGAAAAGAAGTAGTACTTTTAGTAAATGATAGTCGTAGGAAACAAAAAACAATCCATTGACTCTATATTTTCAAAACAAATCTTTCTCTTGTTGCTTTGAACTTTGACAATTTGGTAAACAGAGTTCTTTCCTCGCCCTTACAATTGTTTTTTAATAAAAAAACCAATTTACTCTACCCTGTTATTGGTTAATAGGCAGAGTAATTGGAGGTGCGTCGTCACAGTAAGTACAATAAAAAACAATTCATAATTCTTATTTTGACGAAAAACGAGCTCTGTTTTTAATCTCTTTCTTGAACAAACTTGTTTAACGATAGGACGTTTATTAAATGGACCTTTCTATACCAGTGGTCT
Organism: Chironex yamaguchii; assembly: GCA_024741275.1. Classification (NCBI taxonomy): domain Eukaryota; kingdom Metazoa; phylum Cnidaria; class Cubozoa; order Chirodropida; family Chirodropidae; genus Chironex; species Chironex yamaguchii. The sequence goes on from JANTCA010005353.1 coordinate 5,174, forward strand.
ATCAAAAGTGACTGCTTTTACAATTCGAATACCGACACTGTGTTCTAATTTGTTTGTACAAATATGCGCAAACTATGCTCCTTAGAGACGTTATTTCTCGGCAATAAAGACAAAACAAGCAAATGATAAGTCAACGTCCACCTTATCAAAATGTAATACATTGTATTTCTGATACCACACTTTGACGTCACAATATAGGAAAACAAAAGAACAGTTTTATCTCTGTTTAGTTCTGTTTCCTTTTTTTGTCCAAATACGAGATGAAAGGGCAATTTAGGTTTTGAAATTGGACTTTACAAAATAAAAGTAAAATCTACTCAATTTAAGCTCACCAAGTGTTCATTTTATAACTCAGAAGTGGAATTGTGATGGGAAAATGAAGAGGTATCCTCACTTGAAATTTAGTGAAACTCATTACTTCTGCCTGTTCCTTCTCTACATGCAATTGTTCAAGGTTTGATTTTGCGTTGTCACCTTCTTGTTACGATTGATATCGCTCTGTGAGTGAAAAAAAATAATTTCATGGAATAATTATTAGCTTTGATATAACACATGTCAAAGTCCTTGAATGTTAAGAAATCGTGGATAATAATTTGATTGCCCGCAAGATCCATAAATTTGCAAATTTTATTTCATGTAGTTAAACATCCTAATAATACTGACCTTATCAGTTATTACCTGAGAACATGTTTGAGCCACGAAATAGAACTGTAGTCTACATTGAGTATTTATTACTGTTCGTTTTACGCCTTTTATTGGTGAGGTATGATGAACAGTTGCCAAGTAAAATGTACAACGGTCTTAACGTGTTAAAAGTTAATAACGTGAGTGCAGATATGTGTAGTATCTCAACAAAGAACGGAGCACTACCGAAGTAGCTTGACTAATTGGGAGCTAACCGGGCTCCAACTTACAATCTTCAGACTCAAAAGCCGACGCTTAACCCTCCGTGCCATCACGGCACAAAGATTCGTTGAAGTACTTTGAAAGTCCTTGGTATCACGACACGAAACCTAACTGTGAGTAAGAGGAAATTCTTTGATTTTTTTTGTTTTTTAGTTGAAGCCTTCGTCAGTGTGAGATATATGTAGCGTGATTGGTAGATACATGAATATCTGCTTCTTTGAGGGCAACAATTCAAGTTTACCTCTAGTTCTTGCCAATTTGTCGATCTTGAAATCATCAAGCTCATTCAAATCATCCGAAATTGAATCTTTCATTTTTCGTAATACGAGGCGTGTATTTTTTGTCTGTTGATGTTAGATTTCAACAATAATCACTGTTCCTATTGTATATATGACAAAGTAATGATTAGTATTAATTTTCCTTAATAATTTAATTTGCTCTGCTTGTTGAACAAGCACTTAGTCACAACTATTTTTCATCCATTCTTGTGCATTAGTTTTAGAATGAGCATTGTTCTATATGTTTTGTTCAGAAGAAAGCTTTTTATGGTGACAGTTTAAAGCGGACACATTTTTACACAAAGTCTAATGAATATAGGGTACCTTTGAGAAGTGGACTTTCGATTAAGAAATTATAGTGTTCTTGTAAAAGGGCAGAGACCCGCAATAGGATTACGGATGTTCCTTTCTATCAATTACCAATGCAATTACCTAACTAAGATATTTTACAGTATATTATCATAATATTATCATAATATTATCATAATATTATCATAATATTATCATAATATTATCATAATCTAAACATGTGATACAATTGTTAATCAATGTTAGATGTCATCGTTCAGACGTTGTACCCTCCCTTGAACTGATTTTCCAAGTAATTCATTTAAATTTAAATTCTGCCAGTACGTTTTCTCTCACTCGATATCTGTAATAACCAGAGACCGGAGACCGTCCTAAATTTGTGAAAAAATTCTCGATCTCACTTTCACTATAATCGCTGCTGAATTCATTTTCAATTACCATTTGAACTTTGATATTTCTTGTAAACTGCGATGTTGCAAGTAAATAATGACAATTTTTTAGAATCGTTACACGAATCCTTTTCACCACTGTGTATGGTTTTGGGTCATATCGTGTCGACAGCTTGTTCCGTTTTTCTTGATCAACAAGAACTAAATGTTCAACTTTGATTGCAGAATGTATCGTGATTTTTTTATTTGTATAAGCTTTCATCTTTTCTTTTGCATGCAAATCTGCTTCCCGCACCTCTCTATATCGACACTTCCACTATTGTTAACAAGCGTTACCAGCTATGTGCGAGTTTCATGGTTAAACAACAATGACGCAAGAGAATGTCCCGTAGTTGAATGCGGTATTGCTCAAAAAGTCAACAGAATTTGAAAATTGTTCTTTTCCAATGTTTCCCTTTCACTAATTTGTTTGTAGCCACTGAATAAGATACTGCATAGTGCTATCCAATATTGTAGAATTTTTAATTTTCATTAAGGTCATAGCTTTTGGTATTGCATGTTGAACAATGAAGTTGAGGTATTTAGCGCCAGAAGATTCATGCTTCGCCATGTCTGGTTCATTGATTTTCTGTATTATGAAATCATAACTTTACAATCTGAGGTTCCAATTTTCAATTCTTTCGGGAGGTTAGGGATGGGATTCTTGAGAATCATTTCCACTAGCTTGCAGTTCGCAAGATACACGTTTAACCTTTCAACAGCTCAGGCAATCAAGAAGGCTTAATCTACAGATTGCGAATATCTTCTTTCTGCATCTGTAAGAGAATGTCTAGTATAAGCAACAACGTTTCTTCGTTGTCTCTGCGTAATGGCATTTGCATCAAAATAGCCCAATGTCCAGTCAGTTAGCGAATTATCTAAGCGCTCCAGGCCAACTGAAGGTTAAAAAGAGGCCAAATTGTTCTAAAAAGGCCAAGTTTAAAAAGTGGAACAATAGAATTGTACAACGTTGAAACAAGCTAGTTTATTACTAGCGTTACTCTTTATTGATTATTGGTGGAGGACTGATTGTGGAATATTGAGGGCTAATCGAATATCACCACAACTGATCTCTGGTCATGAAGTTTTTATGTATAGCATGTGATTATTGTTATAAATGTTATATAATATAAATAATTATAAGTAAAAACAATATAAATATAATGCTATAAATATATGATAGTAACTATAAATATACAGTAACCAGTCTCCTACATGAAGCTTTGAGTATACAATGCATCTTAGCAGCAGACAGCTTCAAGTAATGCCGGAGTGGAAATGTTCCTATGAGGATGAAAGAAAATATTTGAAAGCTTGGAAAGTGAAATATGTTTGGATCGCAAAAAGCAACGGATGGAACAGAGAATGGATTTTGTAAGTTATGCTGTCAAACTGCTACCACAAAAGCATCAACCTATAAAACCCATCAAAAATCGAACAAGCAAGGAAAAACACGAACGCAGCCAACTCAACCATTCAACCAAAGGAAGAGCTCGAGAAATTTGAAGTAGAAATGGCTGTGGACATTGCATAGCGCTTTGTGTTCCATTTATCATTTGGACGAAATAGTGATGAGGAATGGAGAAAGACGCACTGCTGGTAATATGAGATTACAACGGAAGAAATGTACGAAAATTTTAAAAACATGTTGTGGCTCCTGCTCTGATAGAAAACGTAGAGCAAGCTTGATAGACAAGATATTTTCTGGGACTGTTGATGAATCCAGGCGCGAATCTAAGGATAGTTAAAGACAGGGCTGAAAACTTGGGCTCTGGGGGCGTGGTCCCCAGGAAGCTTTGCATGGTCACGCCCTTCATATTACCAGAAAACACCCTTGCAGTTACTATTTATCATTGAAATGAATCAAACCGTGTTTCAGAATTCCCTTCTTATAATAAGGGGTTTATAAATTTATTTCGTATTCATTGGCGTGTATAGAATGCCCAGTTTCTCGGAATGCCTTGGCTTTGATGGCCATGGATAAAGTTGGTTCAAAGTTGGCATCAATCATCGAACAACGAACCAACCAGAGTGTTACTAACCAAGTACTAATTTACTGTGGTGAATAGATCGACAACAAAAAGACTCAAAGGCGAAGTTTTTTCTCTGTAATGTAATCAGCTCACGGTCACTTTCTCAGAGGCTTCTCACTTGGATTTTAATCAAAACCTACTCCTTATATACAGTATTTTGGTATTTTACTTTCCTATAAAATTTGAAATATAAATTCCATAAATTGTTTACATTGACATTACTAATTAACTAACTCAATTACACAGTCATCAATTCTGACGTCACCATATCTGTGAGTCAGAGGTTATGGTGCAACTTTAGAACTAAGGAATTTGAGACAGTATCATTATCAACATGGAGTGGGTATAATATTTCCATCAGTGTAAAATATTGCAATTTATTATATAGTTCTACTATATAGTTTCAAACACGAAATAACAAAACATAATATCCATCCAGTTACAACAGTAATCCTCTCAATTGGGTACAACCATTGCAGTCTTCTTCAAACCCCAAAAAGTAGGTGCTATGCTGTATCTTATCAATTGTTTTCAATTTAACACCAATGGTGATTGTTGATCTCAATGCAACTTGTTATAAACCAAAAGTCGTAATAATTCAAAATGAGCATTTGGGCCCTCTGTGTCCCCCTTAAGAAATGGTAAGGGGCAGCCGTCCCTTGCCCTCATTCTTTCGTCTTTCGTCAATCTCTTAAATATTCTGGCGTCAACAAGACAGCATGGCGGCCATGCCTAACCATTATGTTGCAACATGCCAAGCCCAAGAAAAAACACAGAATAGGTTTTGAGATCGCTGTTCATTGCCTCGTAAAAATATATGAAACGATTGTGGGGCTCCCACAATTTTTAAGCCCTGTTCAGCTGCATGAATGATTGGTTTGCTGCAAGTTTTTAAATATCGGTGGGGCTCGCGCCAGAAAATTGCTTCTAGAAAACAAAAGCCGATTGGTTCACCTCAAGGTTTTAAAACTGGAGTGGGGCTTCCGCCAAACAAAGTAATCTTGAAAAGGAGCGAAGATAAAAGTGCGGACCAATTCTGACATACAGTCTGAAAAACATTAAAATTAGTTCATGGATAATTGAGACAAGCGCAATAGTTGTGCAAAATAATGTTGAAGCCAAGATTTCAACTTTTATGGCAGATCAATAGTTTGCATGATTTTTGAGCAAAAATCTTTCAATACGATCCTCAATATTGGCGGTAAATGTAAAATATGACAAAGAACTTCTTTTACTTCCTAAATAAACATGACAAAGAAATTATTGAAAATTTGCATGGGGCTCAAGCCCTGTCAGCCCCACCTTGTATCAGCGCCTGGAATCTATAAATATATGTGCTGACAACCATTTAGCTAATTGGTTAAAGACAATTCTTCTTGAGTCTGCACTGCATTCAAAGGACTCGTACCTATATTAAGCATTACAGGTGAAAGCCTAGTTGAAGCTCAGAAGCATTACATTTTGGATCTTAGTTTGGATCAGATATGACTCAGATAGTGCTGCAAATATTATTGGCGAACACAATTCCCTGTGATCAAAGATCTTGTGAGAGACACCACACTGCATTGGAGTCAGATGTATCTGCCATTCATTGAGTTTTTGAATTGAACACAAAACCAAACCAAAGCATTTTGGCAATGATTTCCAAAATGTGTATTTTTCTCTATAGTCAACCTGACTTTCTAAAAACCATTTAAAGTGAGTTATTATGGTCTCCGCGTTTTTTAAAAAGATAAACATCACCACCTAAATCGATAAGCCAAGGAATATCACAAAGTCCTTGATGAGTTAAAGACTGGAAGAGTTTGTTGGTTGAATTGTCAATACTTTGCTTCCTGGAAGATCCTAAAGTGTAGAGAATGTGGTGTTATACCTACCTTTGGGTGCTTATTCCACATGATGATAACCCTATCATAAATTAAGTTTTTAGAAATAAGTGGCACGATATAATAAATTGATTAAAACTTGCTTGTGTGAGATTGGCTCTCTTTGTGTTGTTATACTTCGTAAGCGCATTGCAAGAAAAAGTCTGATATTGCCGTCCTTTTGGAGAATAGGGAAAAGCAAAAGGCGTAGCCCCATCGACATGCTCTATAATTTAAAAGTGATTTAAAATTGTGATTCCAGATCATCTAATTCGTCAGCAGGAAAAATAAAATAAAACACGTAGTTTGAACGAACTAAGTATCTATATGCAACTTGCCTTCAAATTCGAAGGGTTCTATTCCTTGGAAAAGCTGTCAATCAAATGCTTAAAGCTGTGCACTGTTAGATGGTTCTCCTTTACCGTATCGAAATGAAACGCAATCAAACCAGGTTCGTTGGCGGTTTCATACCTTAGAAGTGTCCTTCTATAACACGATCAATTGATGTAGGGAACTTTCTTTTGAATTTTTTGACCATTTCAAATTTGCCAAGTATTTTTATGGAGTTTCAAAAGCATAAACAGAAAAGCAAATTGAGGATGCTTTTAAAGCAATACGGTTGTTGCAAATGATGAAATCAAACCCTTTTTTTGAGATGTCTGTTGTCGCACGAGTATCTTAAAACATTCCCATGAATTCCACCTATTTGTTGAAGATATTAACGTTTAGTAGCAGACATTTCGATTTGTTGGGGTTTGATGTTCCGACGTAAATAAGTGTTCATTATTTCTACTTTTCATATCATGGTGTGTCAAGTGTGCGCTTCTAAAAAACTTTAGCATAATACTGCATTTTTCCACGGGAATTCCACGTTAGCCTTTTGTCTTTTGTGGGGGTAGGTTATAGTCATCGTTGACACATATATTCATAGTAATGTTGCTTTGACGTTGGAATAAATTCTAAGACCGTGCAGGTGAAAATCGATATTTGCGATTTCTGACGACATTTTCTTTCTGTTATCTTATATCAACTGTTTATGTTACACTTAACAACTTTTCCTCTTCTCTTTCATGTTCTATCGTGGATTAGGGTTTGAGAAATTAGGTTATCTAATGCGATTTTGTCCTCGGGAAAGATGGTCGTAGTAAGAAAACTGTAAGAAGTGTATATAAGATATACCCAAATACAAATGTTATTACTGTATTCAAATCAGATTTATCATCACCATTTTATACTCTTTTGATATCATATATGAAAGCACCGGATAGATAGACAACTTTTATAACGTAGAACATAACCATCTTTTACCTCACTATACTACCAACTGCCTACTACAAAATATATTATATACTCCTCGAAATGCTTTCTGTAGAACTCAACAGTCATTGCAGTGGGGGTCTTTTTGTCTACTTTTGAGGATTTTCTACTTGGAGTATTATCTACTTACATACTAACAAGGCAACCACGGATAGTAAATGAATTTGGTAAGCCAGACATTTTAATTTAGTTCTGTGGTAATTGTGCTTACCTGATTATTCTTCAGAGGATACCCGGATAAGCTGTAAAGTTAGTTTTAATTCAAGTAAAATCCATGAAGGTTTTTTACTTAAATTTTGCACAGAACATGTCTTAATGCAAAGCTAGGAGAAATAACCGACAGGTAGAAACTGTAATACGATTAAGTTAATCCATCTCAACTAGCCTTAAATCCTCCCATTTCAAAACTTTTTGTTTTATACTTTTAACTATAATCTTGATGAAGAAAAGCTAATAACTACACAGTAAAGTCTGTAATTAGCTGCTACAAAGAATGAACATGGGTAGGTACATTGCATTTTTTGCTTCTCCTCTCATTAATTCACTTTTGCTTCTGGAAAGAGTCTTATGTCTCTGTTGATTAATTATTGTTGTACCCGTTAGGGTCCTTTCTCACAGTATGGAAACGAGGTTACAAACCCTTAGAAAAACTTAGTTGAAAATCAACCAGAGGGAATTTCGAGTTGACGTCAAGTGCTTTTAATCAGATAAAGGGATTAAATCTAAAATCCCAACTATTATCCACCTTTCAAATTTTTGTATTGCAATGGTGGAGGAAACATGGAATCGGCCCACCGCTTCCTGCATGCTTCCGCTAAGGTCGGTAAGCGATTTTGTTAGTTGAGAGTCATTCCTGGAATTCTACATTATGCAGAACATTGTTGGAGAAACTTTGTCCTTCGAAAACGTTTTTTCTGTTGTCACACAAGATGTGAGGAAAGTCGTCAACTCTCTGTAATTCGATGCTTAAGGAATCATGAGATGTGGCCATTTCTCGAAGGCTATTCACTAGGCCCATTCACTGGAGAAAAATTGTCGTACCTTGCCAAGGATACCAAGTGTGCGTCAGTTTGTAAAAACTAAACGATCCCAAACCACAACTGAATTTAAAAATTAGGCTGTCGTCTGTTACGTACTGCGGACTTGACCATTGGTTGCCCGGTTTGTTAATAACGCTTAACGAAGCCCTTATATTGCACATTAATATAAGCATTCAATCCAGCTTTTATTGTTAGCAATAGGTAAGGCTTGTTTTTTTAAACTTATTTATGCAAGTTCGTAAACGTTCCTTTCCTCGGTGCACAGAGGAACGGAATCATACTGGGATAAGGACAAATAATTAAAGTTCTGATATGTCCTGACTGGCTAATTGTTGCAGTAAATATCCTTTTTTTTGTAGGAAAGTAAAATATGTGTTGTCTTCTGCCACCAACATAAGGACTCAATCATAATAGGACTTGCAGCTGAAAGTAACCACACAAAAAGTTTTATTAGCGCCCCCGCTATGCAAGCATGCACGTGAAAATTTGCAATTACAATGCTCAAGTATTGAATTATCCTCTGATTCTTCTTCATTCATCAACACCAATATAGGGTAAGCCTTGTATCTTAACTTAAAACGGTTATTTAACTTGAAGTTAATTTGTCAGTAATAGAAACAGCAGGATTTAGAGGAAACCAGCACATTTCCTATCTAAACTGCACCATATTCGGTCTCATAAATCAGACTATTTGATTCTTAATTAGAAATAAGTATAGCTCTTGCTGTCCTAAGCTATTAAGCGTTACAGGAACTATGCGTAGATGAAATAACATATTAAAAAGTAGATACTTTAGACTAAATTTAAACTTATCAACTTTCTATCATCTGTGTCTGTACGACCCAAACTATCCCTGCGCCTATCGTGGGCCCAAATATAGTTTGTATCATGTGAAAGTTTCATTGTAACCGACCATATATTGCGTTTTGTGTAAAATACGCTTGCAAGAGTGTTTTCATCTAATTAAGAATATGTAACACAAATTTTCTAGCTTGGAGCAGGGTCGAGGATTTTTTGCGTGTACGAAGAAAAGGAGATGAAGCACACAGATTCACTGTGGCCTTGACTTTGCAGTACGACATCACAGATTAGAAGTTAGTTAGCGGCAAAGACCATATGATGCAACATACCTGTTAGTTATTTTGTTGATTACGTAGACTGCCCTGATAAATAAGTACATATATGTATATACGTCTGTACTGAAAATAGATGTCCCACGCCACACCTCTTATTTAGGATATGGTTTTTGATAAGGATCTCGTTTGCTCTTTTATACACGCTTAAGAAGCCTTTAACCTCCAGAGCAATATACTTAAATTGCCACGCATGACGGCAGGAATCATTAAACTTATAATTTCTGCAAAAAGAGACTTAGACGAGGTTGGCTGAATTGATCGTGGCCGATAAATGGAAGAGCACTTTTTCCTCAAATTGCTGCATTCGGGTGATTTCTAGTGTGGGATGACTTTGATGTTGGCATAGGCCCTCTATTTTGTTCCATTATTAGACTAAGCAACTTTATCGAAATTGATTTTTGTTCCCGAAGAAATGTTTGAAATTTAGTAAAGTGTAAAACAATGTCGTTTGTGGCCTATGTGATTAACACTGCTTCCATGGAAATGACTAGGATAGCGAAATTTTGTCAATTACAATAACCTTCTTTTACCATTTTTGTTACCAAGGAAGTTTTAACTCGGTCAAATCCACCAGTTTTCTAAGACAAGGACAAGTGATAACTATATCTGAGAACAAACTGATATTTGACAGATAAAGCCTGCTTGGATTGTGATGTGTTTTATGAATCACTGTCCTTCGAAAACTCTTTATCAGTTACTCACTCGTATTTCTTATTGGACATGTGCCAATAACTGAATCTAGGGTAATAATTGCTTTATGATTACAGATATTGAAACTCAAGCTAAACCAGTCTCTGAAAGGTAGAATTCAGAGTTTTGGTTGTCAGGATGCGACTAGTTAATTAACGTCTCTAATATATACAATATCTTTTCATGTTGTCGAGTAATTTTCTTTCCTTTAAAAGCCTAGCCTTGTCTGTTTACTATTTGAGGTTTCCTTTATGTTTTTTCAATTCCGCCTAAGGTTTGCATACTTTTGGATTCTTAAGTCAAAACAAGTAATATGCTCTTGTTCATCGGTAACCTTTGGCTTTAAGCTTGTCACAACTAGGAAAGAAATTGCAATTTTACCACGTACTGTTTTTGTTTCCTCCCACAAAAAAGTCAACACAAACCTTTTTATGCAGAACAAATCGTAAACCGACTTAGTATTTAGTTGACAATGATTGTTCTCTTCCGAGAATGTTAAAAAATCGTCTTCGTTGTGCATTGCAAATGGGATTGGAAAGCAAGTGGTGGGCATTTTGAGAAGAAATTCCCATATCATTTAATATACTTACTAAACCTAAGGTTAAAGCGTGATGAGTGTGGTTGTCTCTGGTATGCTGTATTGTCGAAAGATATAGAATTCTGCGGTTAGCCACCTTCACGAAGTAAAACTATCAACATAAGCGCATTGATTTACGTCTTTGAGGTCAGACAGCTGAAGACAATATCGCCGTGAGACTGAATAACATCCTCTTCCTGATGATCTTGCCCAGCTAGTTATAGGCTGAATCATGATGGCATTTTCTGAGCAACGGAAGATATCCTGGTAACTAGGATTGTTATCGTGAAGACAAAATAAAAGTGCGGTTTTGGAATTTCTACCACACTCTTCACAAGGGCATAGGGCATAAGCTGTGGCCAGAAAAGAAATTAAAATCGCAGGAAACTGTGATTACCGAGGTACCTGGCAAAGAGTAATTACGGTGTTGCTTTGACGTGCCAGACTATTCTTGCGATTAAGATTCATAAACAGACTATTTGATACTGAATTGTAGGTTATTACTTGAATGTAAATCGACTTGCACAATAAACTGGTAAAGTTTATTCAAACTGTTCACGTAAGTTAGAATACAGACACAAGAGAAAGAGAGAGAGAGAGAGAGAGAGAGAGAGAGAGAGAGAGATTAACAAAATTCTTTGAAATAGGTGTCTCGAAAAAGAGAGAAAATGTCAGATGTTGTGTACATGTACCATTATTGGCAAAATATGTCTTTTCCTTGCGTGTTACGTACGCTAGCATATTAAATTTGTTAATACGAACGTTTATGCTAAAATCAAAAATGTTTCTTTGTAGCATTTCTAATAGACTTTTAAGTGATATTCCTGGTATCCTCATAAAATGTAAAATGCCGAAAAACAGCCACTATTTCTGAGCCTCGATATTCTGTTACAATATGTACCTCCGCCAGAAGGTTATATTTTTGTCGGGGTTCATTTGTCTGTCTGTTTGTTTGTTTGTCTGTTCGTTGTCAAGATAACGCAAAAATGTATGGATGGATTTCGACGAAATTTTCAGGAAGTGTCCCAGCTGGGATGATGAACAAGTGATTAATTTTGGGGTATGATCCAAATGATCCTGTAATTTCTGGATTCCGTTTTGGTAATGAAACCTTCATAGTGCTAAGTAAGGGATAATCCAGTTACCATATTCGGTAAGGACATCTTTATGAAATTGAGTAGCAAGGAAATTATCGTGAGGAAAACTCCAGTTGTTTGAATAATACTGGCTTGGCGGAGGTTTACTCTGTCGGAGTGAATCTATTTCAGGCGATACAATTAGTAGTATTAATTATTAGTACGTTGGGATTCAAGGAAATGTTTAACGTTTATAACAATTTTTGAGTATTATTTGGCCTTAGAATTGTAGCATATGCTATGGAAAACATGTAGCGTTTTCTAAAAGTAACTCATAACTTTCAATCATTGTCCAACTTTAGCAACACAGAATCAAAACGTCATTGAAACAACTGCCGTACAACAATCATTTATTACATTACGTCATATTTTGTTTACAAGACGAATGTCATAGTGAAATTAAACCACCCTATTGGGGAGCTGCCGTGTTATATTGGACAGGGTTTGCAAGTTCGAATCCGCCTCACCACAAACAAATTGCCATTTATAAGAGAAGGTGTGAAGGTTGAATGAGTTATGAATTGATTGCGTGACATGACACACGTCACATGATTATGAGACATGGCAGGGCTGCTAGATATGATTGTGTACTCGCGTGTAGTTCTGTTTTGGATGTACGATTTCTGCTAATAATCAGTTACTGTCTTTTTGCTACCCAACAACTGGCGCAATCATGAAGCTGTGCTTTGATATCGATTTCGACGCTTGCGTTTCTGTACTGGATTGTGAATTTTTATTGCTCAGTACCAGAATTACAAGTGCTATAAATGTGGCAAATTTGGTCACATTCAGAGATTTTGCAAATCAAAAAACGATGATGGCCCCAGTCAGGAGCCATAAGGTGTTCTGCTAAGGTTCCAATTGTAACATGTGACATTCGTGCTGGGTCCCAGCCTTCAATGCAAGTGAAGTGTTTATTGGATACCAGCAGTGATATCAACCTTGTACAATATAATTTTCTGAATCATTTGGGTCCTGATATCAAACTGGAGCACAAATCATTTTTATTGGCTAATCTGCATGTTATCAAATTGCGTGGTGTTGTTTATCTGACAGTGTGCTACAAGGGCGTTGAAAAAGTCCTCAAATGTTATGTTATTGACTCTTGCATTTCGGATATGGTTTTGGGCATGCCCACTCTTCAAGGCTTTGGGATTTCCTTAATTTTTTCGGCCATTACAGAAGAAACAAACTTTTCACAAGTTTCATTGGGATCGCAATTATCGACCAAACAATCACAAACCGTCTCTGATTTGCTCTATGAATACAGGAACCTTTTTGAGTCATCCGGGCCCATCTGTCAGACTATCGAACATACTATAGAGCTGGAGCCAGGGTCACAAGCCTTTCGATCATGCCCATATAAACTTTCCCACGATTTGACAGTTGAAGCTTCTAAACAAATCGAGGACATGCTCAAGAAAGGAATTATAAAAAGATCAAAGTCGCCATGGAGTTCGCCATGTTTCTTTGTAAAAAACAAGATTGGGAAATGGCGTTTTGTGGTCGATTTTCGGCATCTAAACCAAATGACAAAAAAGATGCTTTCCCCATACTAAATATAGACAGCATTCTGAGCACATTTGCAGGTTGCTATCATTTTAAGACTTAAGACTGCCAGAATGGGTACTGGCAAGTTCCTTTGGAAGAATCTGATAGAGAAATGACAGGTTTCGAAATGGACCGTGAGTTATATGAATTTAATGTGATGCTGTTCGGACTTTGTAATGCAACAGCTACGTTCCAATGCCTTATGAACACTGTCTTGACTGGTTTGAAAGCAGTTCTGTATATCGATGACATCGTTATTGCATCACATTCTTTTAACAACCACATGAAGGATATCTGTCTTGTACTCGAACGACTACAGCATCACAACCTCAGACTACGAGCATCTAAATGTACGATTGGAGCCCAGTCTGTAAAGTATTTGGGTCACATTATATCAAAGAATGGACTGTTTCCGGACCCTGAAAAGTTGAATTTTATCAAGAATGCTAAGCCGACTTCATTGAAAAAAGAAGCCGACAGATTCTGCAGATTTACAAATTATTTATCTCGATATATCCCACGTCTAGCTGAACATTTAGAACCAATCTTCGTCGGAAAAAGTGCCAAGGGTAAATTTGTATGGACAAAAGAGTGCACTAAGTCTTTTGAGTGTGTCAAAGCTGTGGCTGAAAAGGCCATCAGTCTCAAATTTCGGACTTTTCGAAAAAATTCTTCCTGTACTTTGACACAAGCAACGTTTTCATGGGTGCTTGCCTTTCTCAAGATTTTGGGCCACTTGGATTTCATAGTTATGCTTTTAAACCTGCTGAAAGAAACTATTCCGCAACAGATAGAGAATTTTGCGCTCTGATGAAGGCTATCAAGCATTTTAAGCATATTATTCATGGTTACAAAACCACCATGTATACCGACCACAATGCCCTGATTTCCATGGTGAACAATCGTCCTTCTGCTAATGGACGACATACGTGATACCTGATGAAATTATCGAATTTTAAAATTAAACTATTGCATATACCTGGACGAGGTAATGCCTGTGCTGATTATTTCAGTCGTGACGTGAATAACTCAATTTTGAACCCTAATGCGGAACCCTTTCTACCAATGCGATTTAGCTCTGCCACTCATGAAAATCTTACCAACGATATTGTGAAGCATTACCACGATGCTGGCCATTTCAGTCAAAACAAATTGCAAAAAGCACTTCTGGATGCAGGCTACTGGTACAAGAATCTGCGATCAAAAATTCGTGAACACAAAAATCGTTGTGAAATATGCAAACGAGCCAAATCCCACACTTCTCCTGTCACTATGGGCCATTTTCCCAATTTGGATACCTGCCAACCCCGCGAATTTGTGTCAATAGACATTGTCGGACCACTGCCAGTCTCTCGAGGGCATCGATACATAATTACAATGACTGATCATGCTTCAAAATACATGATTGGTGTTCCTGTTGGCAATGTAAATACAAAAACGGTTGCTGATGTATAAAATCATTGGATGTTGCTTTTTGGTCCTCCTCGCATTCTACATTCGGACAATGGGCCACAGTTTATTTCCGCTGTCTTTTAGGAACTTTTGGCTGGCAACAAAATCACTCATAGTCGCACTACTGTATATCATCCCCAAGGCAATGGATTACTCGAACGATTTCACGGCACTCTAAATGACAGACTGAGAGCATACATTTTTAAGAAGCCTTATTGGTCCGAAACCTTGACCGAAGCGGTGCACAACATTAATCGCCATGTTAATTCTTCAGGGCTGTCTGCTTATCTATGCATGCTGGGTTTTCAGCCTAAGGCGCCCTGGGACTGGTCTGAGAGCGAACCTAGGCAACCGTGTTATTTGCCGTGTCTCAAAATCGTATATCTGAGTATTTCATCCCAGAAACTGCTTTTTGCCAAAATTCGGTCCTACATTACAAGTAGCAAAGCGCATTTCCGATCAATTGGTTTGTACTATCGATGGACAAATTTTGAATTTGGGCAATTGTAAACCAGTATTTTGAAGATGTCGACAATCTTAGAGAGGGGATGATGTGAAGGTTGAATGAGTTATGAATTGATTGTGTGACATGATACACGTCACATGATTATGAGACATGGCACAGTTGCTAGATATGATTGTGTACACGCGTGTAGTTCTGTTTTGGATGTACAATTTCTGCTAATAATCAGTTACTGTCTTTTTGCTACGCAACAGAAGGTAATAGAAGCCCACACTCATAAAGAGTTCACTCGCCAGTAAAATTCCCTTCTTGCTTCATATTGCAAACGAAATATCTTTCCAAAAAAGACACAGAAGAGTTTACCCCCCATGAGACAAGAGATGTCATGGATAACAGCAGGGCCACCGGAAGCATGGGGGCAGTGGTGGGGGGGGCAGCACTGTGCCCTTGTGAAAATGTCATTGTGTTTTTGTGAATGCAATATATATATAACATTGAAAGCCCTTGAGTGAGAGAAAGCAATGGTGCGATTAGGAACAGAAAGAAAGCAATAAAAACATCGGGCGACTTTGTTATGACATCATAAGCAATAATGCTCTTTGACAAGAGTCTCATCTACATAAAATTGTTGAATTAGAAAATTACTGTAGAATAAGCTGTGGCATATTTTAACAAACAGATACAAAATTGCAGAGGCTTTTCTTTCTTTTTTGACCTGTTCCATTGGCCTTGCAGTAATAAGATCGGTTACAACTTCACAAGACCTGTGCTAACGTATATATGCTCCTATTGGCGTCAGTCCAAAGAGAGCTCTACTAATTGATACAATTGTATAAGAGATTTTTAATGACATTGATGATTACGTATTGAAGCTGAAGAATCTTTCGAAAACAAGGTGAACCACCAGAGGATCAGCAACAAATTTCATTGTCATTGCCAAAGCATACTGAGCTTCAAGACGTCTTGCTAAAAGAAGATAACCCTGTTACATCCATTTGCAAATCAAGGCATGTTGATTGCTAGCAAAATTACATTGACGTTCAGAAATGCTTAATCTTGTAGCTATGCAGGAATTGGCCCAGCTGCTTAAAAATAACCCCAAATTATTCCAGAGCTCAACTCCTGCAGCCAAACAAGCCCTTCTCAGCACTGATAAGCTGTAATGGAAGAGCTCCTCTTAGACGTAGAATTTCTGCTTCTCGTAAAAAGATGTTTACCAGGTATAAAAGAGCTCAAAGAAGTGAGCACTGCACCAAATAACGTTGCAGACTTTGTGATATAATACACAGCTCCTTGAACTGAAACGTTTTTGTGAGAATTTTCATGAAGCGATGGATACCATAAAGCTAAAAAGGTAAAATTTGCTTTGACCAGGAAGACCTTAGAAATTTCACCAATGTAACCACGTGCTTGATTTTGGCAGCTAACAAAGAAGCCATTAAGGACGTCAAGGACAAATTGGCCTGTGTCTCTGATCTCATTAAGTTACCTACTTTGACCGAAGAGCTTAAAGAGCTGCCCATATCCATCAAAATTTATGATAGAAAAGTTGCCTTATCAATAAAAAGATAACAAAGATAGAAGCTATTTGTTTAATCATGGCTTCGTAGGAATACTATAAAGAATGTATAATCTTATTCCACTTTCAGCTGCAACTGCAGAATGTACCTTTAACACAATCGGGTGTGTCTTGGATGAAGTTAAACACGGCATACAACAGCCTAAACAACAGAATATTTGCCAATTTACAGAAGGACCGCATAGACGAGTTTATACAGGAAAAGTTGTCAGTGAATTTGTAGCAAGATCAAAGATGGAAAGTTTATTTTGGAAAGTTCCAGACCTTTTAGATTAAACGTTTTATTGGTGCCAAAATCTTATGTTTCTGTTCTGATTTAATATGAATTCTATTTTGTTTATTTAAAAATCTATCGCCATTCAAATATCAGTGATGAAAAATGTGCCCTTTTGAGTGGCTGCCGCCTTAAAATGCTTCCTGCGCGACTGGATGAAGCTATAGGGGCTGAGCTGAGAATTTGTCAAACTCTCTAGTTTCAAATGTCTATGTTGTTTAAATTTTTTTAAATTTTTATGTTTCCAATGCTTTTTTGTTATCAAAAAGCACTAGAGATGTTTATAGATTGATAATATACTTCCATAAACTTCTGAAAGCAGAGTCTAGATCTCATCTAGCCTTGAACTGTTGTACAGATCCGCAGGCAATTACATCAGATTTGAGGCTGATTAGGAAAGCAGTTGGACAACTAACTACCATCTTTGTAGATGCAATTCTGACAAACATTAAATTTAAATCAACATCAGAAATAAGGAGCGCTATGTCGGACAGAAAGATCAGAACAATAACCAGAAGGATTCTTTATTAATGTGAGATAGGGCTTTTTATGACAATTTTTGCATTTACCTACCCCAAACAGCAATATCAAAGACCATAAATGCTACAAATGTAAGGCCCAGAGAGTGCAAAGGTTGTAGAGTCATGTTAGATATGATCTACCTACTAGAGTTACAAATTTGTACTCAGAAGAAATTGACGCATTTTCCATGCCGAAAATTTTTCTATAGCAAGAGCTTGAAGTAGCTTTTATATAACGCCTTCCAAGGTGGGAATTGGGTATTCATTTATCGTTGTTGATGATATGGAGGCAGATTCATAATAGATCTTGATACCATTCATCAGGAAAATGGAGAATATCTTCAATAACTTGAAGACCATAAAAAGCATAAGCTTCCTATTGATGCCTAGGGGTATCTTTTCAAGGTCAAGGATTCTAAATAAGCTATGGTATCTTTCCTTATAATGCAAACAGAAATGTTTATACACAAAGTATGAATACTATTCTTCCTGAAATATCATCGGAACACAAGATAGACTAGGATAAGTTTTATTTTCAGGACATATTGTAAAGTATACGACTCATGTCAAGATAAAGCTCCTGTCTACATGGCTTCCACTGAGTCCATAAAGTCAAGAATTTCAACATATTGTAAAGTGTTATCACTTGTCCTTAAACAAATGTTGCTGCTTATCAACATCGGTTCTTAAAGGAAAGCGAGAGACAATGAACTGGACAGCAAATGAATTCATCACCTCGGATGCAGGAACAAGCAACAGACAGACCCCAATCTCTTTCGAAGGCAATAACATGATAAGTCACATAATATTTGATACCCGTAGGCTGTTTTCAATAATAAGACCTTCGAACAGTGGTCACTGTCACGGCGCAAATTAACCAGCACTAATTGTAAAGCTCGTAAATCCAGCTTATCACCAACCACAAGCCCTTTGCTGAATGATCTATTTGTAAGATCGATTTCTCTTGTTTTCGTTGACTACTTACCCAAAGCTGAAAACACTAACGTGGATCATGGATATAGTCATATTTAAAATATGATTTCCTTACGACTTAAAGTTGAATCTCGACTAGAGAGAAGGCGTCAAGCGCTACACATTTAGAAACGACAACAGTGAAAAAATCAAGGAATCCAAATGGGTTTACTTTTCCTTAAAATGTGTCACTCACTTCCATACAATTACTATATTTTTTAAGATATCAGGATTGTGCATTAAGTGAAGGGGACCCAGTGACGAGACGTCCGTTAACATACTGTGAGCTCGCTCCTTCCCCTCAGTGTAACCACATATTGTAATGCGTTACCTATCAAATCTCTGAGACTAGGCAGATCTCCTGTTACTTAATGTGATCTGTCTCTAAGCAATATTGAACAATGATCCTCAGATCCAGAGTCTTTGAATCCAAGGCCACAACGTCGACTACTTAACCATCTATCTCAACATCTCCATCTTTTTTGCTTGAGGTCTAGGAAAATGACATGCCAATTTTAATTTGTGCATGACGAATGCTTTTATGACTTTGATGAAAACCCCTGGATGTGCGTTAATGCCGTACTAATGTGTTCCTCACATTTTTAAAAGCATTCATTTGGAGGTTTACCATTATTTTTACCATTTGTTACCTTTGATACTTTTGTAACTGTTGGCTGACTATTCGCAATACGAACATACGAACTTGTCATTAGTATAAGAACAGCTAATTGTAATCTGATACAAGGTAATCGATCTGTGAAGCAAATTATGGCAAGTCTATACTTCACATGTATAATGTATATTGTGGTTGTCATCACGTGATAACAGAATCGCGTGACGTTTATTTACAGTTTTGATCACTGAATAGATCGCAGATAACCACGCTAAGGATATTGATATTAATATCTGTACTTTATATGACTCTAAAAATTTTGAAATGCGCCAAAAATCTATGCTCTGCGTGAATTGATTCGGAGAGAGGAAAGTAAGCACTAATTATAAATATAACGACTTGAGCACGACAACTGTAGACGATGTTACCAGCTTTAGATATTTATGAAAAACATCCACATACGAAAAGAGCAACGTTGAAATACAAATATTCTAGATATAAAAAACGTAAAATATAAAATGTAAAATATAAAATGTAAAAAGTGATACGGTAACAGTTGCCACCATATACGTATACTTTCCTTTCTGAAGTTTCATACTCTGAAAAGTGTCAGATGAAAAAAGCTTTTAAGTATGATTTTAGAGCAATGTCGCGAATTTTCAAGGCGATTTTTAAGTTGCCTTCATTTTAGGGAGACCTTACAAAACATAACTCAACTCTTGAGAGAATCAAAGTAGTGACAGCATTTCATGCTCCAAATTCGAAACGAGGCTAACATGCTAACATAGTTTAAACATTCTCATTTAACCCCACGGTTGATTGTTCTCTTAGATTTTAATTAATGACTGCTTTGTTGCTTTGTAACAATCTCGTTCATAATATGTTCACCATTTTGTATATTTCTCGTTTGTATATTCTACTACCACCCATTGCTTGTTGTTTCCCAAGTGACATGCTGTAATTATACTGCACAAGCTCCACCATTGACCATTGCCCTAGGCAGACGTGTTTTAATATCTGGGTCTTTATGTCCCATCATTGGAGAATGGGGAAGGCTAAGACACCTGACTGCCTCTCTCAAATTTAGAGGGTTCCAAGCCCTCTAACACATTGGGACTCTACACGTAAGACTATCACCAAATTTTCATTGCTATGGACAATTGCTAGGGTTAACCAAAACGCCTGTATTACAAAGAGTGTCTTTCAACAATTGCATTGTTTCTTAAATGTAGCACGCCACATGATCACGCCATAGAGCTGTGTTGACACAACCAAGGAAAACGTGGACAACACTATGCTTGCTTAATTGCAGCTCTCTACATATCGTGTTGCCGTTTCCGGTCGCATGATCTGTTTATCTTTATATACATAAACTGTGGTTTGATAAAAATCCCGGGGAATGTCTCCAACTGAGTTGTATGTGATCCACAGAATAATAGATAACAATAGCATGTAACTTGCCATTTTGTATTCACAACAATCAGACATACCATCGCGTAACATCTTGTACAGAAATCATGAGAGCTTTCGTCATTCCTAATGACGACAGGATATTTTTGAATTGGTAAAGAAATACATTTGCAAGTCAGTCTGTGTCAGAAAAAATGTAATTCTGTGAATTAAACGTCGTTATCCTTCTCCTCCGTCTCCTTGACCCTCTCCTCCACTTAACCATCATTTTCTAAACTCCACTCCACTCTAACGCACTCTTAGGTTTCGTATGATTTCTAATCTCCACTACCATAAAAAAACGTCTCATAGGTCTTATCCATAGACTACTATCCTGAGATTATTCGCCAAAACGTATGTAAGTTCTATAAACTCTTAGAAATGTATATGTTAGATCATTGAAATTTCAAAATTCTGTGATTAACCTCAATAGAGAGAAATCAAAATGAAAGAGCACATGATCATAGAAATGTTTTATTACTAGGGGAAGCCATTGATTTCACCTTACGAAGGCAGATGGAAGAATGAACCATTTTCCGTAGTCAGTAATGGTCAATTTAGGGATGAATGGAATACGTTTTTCACGATTGGACTATTAACATTTATAAGTTAAGAATTCTTTGGTGGAGAGAATGTTGTCCCTTTGTCTGGCTCTACGCCACTGGTCATGCTTCCAAATTTTACGTACTATGTGATTTTTGATCATTTACCAGCTTTATGTTATAAGGCCATGATTCATTGTTAACATTGCTTTCCAGAGAATAAGTTGTTTGCTATGACTGGCATGATATCGACTGACGTAAAGTAAACGTCTCCAGTTGTGCCCTATTGTTTAGAGACCCATTGACTCACTGGGTAATGTACGTGAGTCACTACCGTCAAATAAAGGACAAAACGGGCTGATTGCTTTGTACCGTGATGCATTTCACATTTGTGTATGCTTTGCTTGTTTGATATAATCGGATGGAAAGATCAATAAAAGAACGACAAGAATCAGAGAACGACGTAAAATGGCAAGACGACAGAGAACAGACAAGGCTCTCTGAATTAAAAAAGAGTGTATTCTTTGCTTAACTTCAAGACTACGTCTGACTATTTTGGTTCCATTCACAAACTTCACGATTCCAACGAGTTTCCAACAGAAAATCTACAAAGGAAGTTTTAAAAGGTGTTAGTGTTAGCTAACATGGATATTCAAACACACAGCTGCATGTTCATGAAGACAGAATGGAGATGAGAAGAGACTAAGGAGCTATGCCTTATAGATTTACTTTCTTGATTTGAAGAATAAGTATTTTTAGTACTTATAGTTTCTCTTCTGCTTATGCGTGAGTAAATATCAATCACTTTTCTCCCTCCTAAATCTCAAATCAGTTTAATATACAAGGCATCCACGTCCCACGACTATGACATTGTTTTATACTGGACGACAACTTCTTTGCTTTACAAAGGAGATATGATTTCTACATCCACTGCAAGAGTTAGTGTCCCAGAGACTCATTGCACTAATTTGATGTTGCAGGTTTCACTAAAAACTTTATTGTCAATTCTTTAACAGTTTCAAACTTCATAATCTCATCGACTAATGAAATGCTTTCATGTGCTAATTTGGCAAGTTATAGGCTTAGCATTCAATGTAATATTCTAATCTGTAGTCTAACTAGAAAGCCATCATACAGTGTCAACCCCTGTTAAGGCATTCTTTTTAGGTAAAACTGACATTCCTATCAGGGTCTCTTAACAGAAGGGAAACCTTTTAAAAAAAACACTTCCACACTAATTGATTTCTTCTTGGAGTCACGTCCTACTTTTTTGATATACCTAAGATTTTAAACAGTAAAATTTCGGAAGAAATATTTTAGCGGATAACTTTTCAAACATGTTTTATCAAATTTGCCTCCCAAAATTGGAATAATATCTTGAAAAATAATTTTCACAGTAATTGCAGAGATCAAACAAATGGAGACAAAATCATATCCTTTTTGGTTGAGGTTATAACTGCCTTTTAATAACTAAACCGATTGTAACCTGCCATCCAAGCAATTTAGCACCTGACTTTCCTACTAATGTGACCACACTTGGTCACTCATTACACCTGGATCTTCAAACAAGTGGAGAACCCTACAAACAGGTGGTGATAAATTTGTACAAAATGTCATTGTTGGAGACAAATAATAATCATTCAGTTGTAGAGATTAATTTTAATATCGTGCGCGGAATTGCAAATGTAAACTTATTTTAGGGGAATTCGCTTTCAAAGGACCGAGTTTTCACCACAATGTACCGATCTCTGCGAAATTGATGTTGTCGGGGCCGCTCTCACATTTCTTTGAAGTCCGTGCAACTTGCGCCACGAATAAAACGGAAACGAGATCAAGCATGTACATTTCGTAAAAACGTTGTTGTGGTAAATAGCTAGTCCCCTTCTCAAAGTATCAAAAAGCAGTAAAAATATCTCAGTTTACAGAAGATGAGAATAAACCAAGGAAGACCCCTTGTTTCCCTAGCCAAAATTAACGAAAATCCATCCGAATTAAACATAACTGTAACTGACATAAACTGACATCTTAGCCGTCTTTCCCGACAAAGGCATTAGGTGCGTCCATTCAAAAGCTCACCAAATTCGTCCTGAAGGCATGCAAGGTTGCTCATACAGACTCAATCACAAACCAAAATATGTAAACCCCTGTTCATTTAATGAGTGCAAGTTGGACATTTGGCTTTGAAGAGTAGATTCTTTTGAAGTAGTTACTTACATCACCTCATATCTCTTCATAATAAATGTAGGTGAAAGTGTAGAATAAAATGTAGGTAAAAGGGCCAGATGGCATGGTCACTCAACAGGATGCATGGCAGATAAATCATAAGAGCGTTACATCTTTTGAAAAATCAAAACAAATGTATAATGCGCTTGAACTAATTTCGTTAATTTCTCAAAGTCTGATTAACATTTTGGCAGCTTTGCCCATTTCGTAACAACCTGCTCTAGATCAATTCGATCTGTTATCGCCATCAAATTGTGACTGGGAAGGGGTGGTGAAATTATTAGGTGTGTGTGACACTTTCCACACAACCTCATATGCGCCGCTGGTCGTGCGTTATGATACCCAACTACCCACGCTAAAAAGGTCCTACAATTTACCTTAAAGTACGTACGTACTTGTTAAACAAAGCTGTCTTGTGTTCCTGTAATTACTCATATTTCTCGTCCCGTTAAATTTATAATGGTTGAAATTAGATATTATCTGGCATTTTTTATGGGAGCCGACTCTCCCAATTCTAAGGACGGCCTTGAATGTTCTACAGGAGATGACTTTCATCTCAAAGCTTGTAAGCACCCTGAAGGAGATCAGTTTTCTTCGAGCTCTGCAAGTTTACATTTGTGGGTTGTCTTTGTTTATTTCTGTGTAATCGGAATTGAATGGGACCACGACCACTTGCTTAAAGCAAAAAATAGGCAAACGTGATGTAAAAACATGCCGCACCCAGGATCGTTTGTTGTTAGAACTAACAACACTCTAAGGCTTATATCAATTCTTTGATGATGCGGATATAATTGAAATTCCAAGCGCGTTAAAGTGCTGTGTAATATACTCACGTTTGTGAGAGTGGATCCAAATAATCAATTAAACATTAAATTTATTGTGGTTAAATAACAGCAAAGGAACCCGACGAAATTATCCTGTTATGTATTCTTTAATAAAGACAGGTATCAAAACATTCATTAATACTCAGAACCTCAAAAAGACTTTACAAACATAAGGCTATCAGGTGTGATCCTGTCAATCAAAAGCAATAAAAAATAACATGTGAAGTGTTTTCGTGTTGTCAGTTTAGCCGGTATACCTTCTAATAGCTTCAATGCTTTGTCTGTCCTCAAGGCATGCATGTAAACAATTAGGCAATATGTCAACACCGATGGCATATTTGCAACGAAAGGAAAATAAAATAAAATATTGATCCTAAAATAGGGAGTTACATTTACTACAAGCGACGTGGATATTGCTAAGACGTAATTTACAACGAGATAAACATAGATGCAAATGGTTTATTTATGTTCCATATCACGAAAATCGACAACAAAGGCAGACTTTAGGGTGACTCTTTAACGAGGGCTTCTTGCCCGATTATTTTACTTGAAAATCATCGCTATCACCAATTGATAAGATTGCACATCCGATTAGAAGTACTTCCCTGGAAACGCTTCTTCGGACATTTCCAGCCAAAAAACGCCTTTTATTCACGCGCTTTAGGAGACGACGCCATCCTACTTTGGCTCATTTAGTGTTAGGTTTTGCAGTCCAGCTGATGTGTGTAGTATTGAGTGGAGGGAAGGAAAATGAATGGTATACTTCTAACAGAGATGTATTCTCAATTGCGAGGTAGAAAAGACAAATTTACAGAGAAGTTCTAGGTTT
>JANTCA010005364.1:7939-30167 GCA_024741275.1 Chironex yamaguchii
AATCACTCAATCCATAGCAAAGTCAGCGGAGTGAATAGAATTGCTTTTGATGTAGATCTCGTTTTCAAGCCGAGGAAGCGAGCATGTATTCCTCTCCACATATGAGACAGCATTACCTCCAGAAATTAGTATTAGGTATTAGCATGACCACTAATGCGCCGATCCCGGGTGACAATCCTTTGATTAACTATGGTCAGACGAGAATAGCTTTTAAGTATGTTTTTAGGGCAATGTTTTAACTTTTCAAGACGATTTTCAAGTTTTGTACCACAAAAAGATTTGTTCATACTCATGCCTTCTCTTCTGCACTTAACACAAGACCACCCTGTCGTCTTCTATATGGAATTAATGCAAAGTTGATAAATGGATGCCTTGTAGGCACAAAACACATACCACTTGTACAGTGTATACAACACGGAACAAACGGACAGAAAAGTTTTTAAAAATTGCAAAATCCCTATCTCTCATCATTGGTCGATTTTCAAAAATTCACTTCTCTGTCAATATTTGGCCATTTAGAAAGTGGCGTTGTGGGACAGTAGAAGGCACATGTTGTGTCATTCTGTTTGTTATGACGTTAAAATTTTCGACGATTTTGACTTCTTGATGTCATAACTGGCATTGTTAATTTTCAGATATCTTGGCTCCTAATTGTCTTAGAGGGCAATGGTTGTTATTTTTGAAATCCCCATTCTAATCTGCATATAATGGGTCATGTCCGATAGATTATTTGGCTATGACATCATTTATAGAGGGCCTGTCAGGCTGATTTCGTGTAAAACCCCCAACTTTTCCAAAAGGAAGAAGGGGAAGCAACTCGAAGGATCTTCATGAAAAAGCTCCTGCTAGTTTTTGCTACCCTTCTAAACCTTGGTGCCCCTTTGAAAATCTGCTGAGAAGCCATGGCCCCACTGATGCTCCTGCCAGGCCGCCACTGGATCAAACAACTATCATCTGGTATCCTCTACAGTTTATGCTCTTTTTATTTGCAAAACATTGTGTACTGTATCACTGCTGAGAACAATCGCAATGAGGTTGACTCTTTCAGATTGAAAATAAGATGATGTTTGGTCTGTAGTCGAAAGGTATTCCGTAAAAGACACGTGGTCAGTATAATCTGAAATGAGATAAGTTTATCTTTTAGTTGTTTGACATCATTGACAGTTTCATTACTGTTAACTACTGACTGGGAGTCCTGAGTCCGGGTCCAGAGTGTCAGTAAAACAACCAATTATTTTTCAATCTTATACAAAGAAGACATTTTGAAAAACCTTTTAATGTGACCGCATTCTTGTCACCAAGACGATTTGCAGTCTATGGACTGAGATAAAACTGGCTAATTCCTGTTTCTCTTCAAGTATATGACTTGGGTTTTGAGATTGAAAAAAGAAGCTGTTCAGTCTCTCTGGAATTCCCAAGCAATGATTCTGCCACAATAGATGAATGACTATCTTCCATAATGACCTGGTTGCACACGTAATCAAACGGCCAAAAGTCATCCTCTTTTTAAGTCAGTGATTTCACTCTCCTGCCATTACAGATCATAGAGATACAATGTTTTTTACCTCATTGTTACAGATCCTCAATAGTAAAGCTCCCTTAAGTTATTTTCCTTGATTTGACAATTCTATTTGCTGAAAGGTCAAGAACCTTTTTGGCTGACATTAACTGTTCACAGATGGCCAGAGAACAATACAAATAAAGTATTAATGACAGATAGCTGGTCTGCATTAGAAGAATTTGTTGTGCAGGCAATATCTATAGTATATATTCCTGCCTGCTTAATTTCATTGATGATGACGTTTACCAGATGACTGGAAGTTAAACTGGTAAGCCTAAGAGAAGTACAAGTGATATAGATGGAATAAAGTAAAGAGTCAGATATTTTTTAAAAACGGTTATGTTGGAAGTTTTCAGACAAATCCAACAAACGTTTCAAGAGGGGGTAGCTAGCCCCCTGTTCCCCCGGGCCACAACTTCTCTGGATGTAAACGGCCATTGTAGAGGATACAATTTTGAATTTGCTAAGGGAGCTTTGTAAGGAAGCAAATTATTCCTATGTCTCAGTTATTTTCAAAATTTGGGTTTGATGAAACCATAGATAGCATTACTAATCTGTGACAAAAGAATGTCGGATCAAGGCCTTTTTTACCCCTTTTTCAGGTATCAGCTTTGCGATTCATCAGTATGATAAGCATTATTCTTAACATGGTTTTCTACGTTGTTGTTAACTTGCTTTCTTGAGCTTTGTAGTGGCTCATTTTCCTGCACGGTATGTCATGGTTCGGAGTACACACTGATTAAATACAGTTCTTCTTACACATGTGGGCATTGATGCTTGTGTGCATATATTTTTCAGGTTTTTGAATGCCTGTCATCGTGCACTCATTTCTCCATGGTTTCTGGTAAATGTACAGACTAAAATCTCTCAATAAAATTGGAATAGACACGTCAAGTGGAAAACGTAGTCTGCTAATAAATATAACAACCAGGCTGATAATTCTCAGAGAAAGAGACATGACTTAAATTTATCAAATCTTTATCGAACCGTCTTGTCAATAACCTTTTCTTTTGTAAATTACCATTTTTGTATACCATTCCCCCTATGGCATCCGCTGTATCCTTCGCCCTCTTAATCGTTTTTCAATGGTTTTTGACTCTTACACCATATGTTCCTCTTTTATGTTTTCTGCTATGTATTATTTAGTGCTTTGTATCCCTTAAGCTTATGTGTATGATTCATTACTCTAAAGATGTCAAAATTATTTGGTTATCGGTATTTTGTAGAAGGGTTGCTAAGGTCCCCCTTTATAGAACACTTGTAAGCATCTCAAACAAATCAGCGTAAGATGATCTCACGTACTTGTGTTCATCTATAGAATCACAGTTGCCACATTCGTTTCTGCTACATTTCCATAAGCAAGTAGATTAGTCTCTGATTTGCCAAAAGCTTTTGAGAAATCCACAAACAGGATTCTCATGCTGCTTCAAGTTTTTTGTCTCGTTTTCTATCAATGTAAGTATTTAGTTGAGTGTTGATTTCCTTTTCAAAAGTCATTCCAATTTCTTTTCAAGACATTTTCGGCACCTGCTTGAATCTAATAATGTTTGCATTCTGTTGTATGCTTTACAGTGCTTGAAAATGTTTACATATATTTCTATTTATTACTTTAAAATGAATTATAACTTACTGCTATTCTTGATTGTTATTTCCGTACAATTCCTGCCCTTCCTTTTTGATATCGTATATATTAAAATAGTACAGTGTACTTCTTCTATCAAACGTACTATGTAACAAGACCTTGAACATAAGCCTTTTTAAATGCGATGTAAATAAACCACGGACGTCCGCAGTGGAAGAATCAAATAGCTGTACCAGATCATTTCTAGTAGCCTGATGATGGGAAAAGTGTCTCTCGAAACGTAGCTCATAAAAAGCATACCACTCATGTCATGATAAAGTTCCTGTCTACGCGTAAATAAACATCTTAGGCTTGAATTTTTCTAATTATGTTGTTTTATGATGGAACCAAACAAACACTTTGATTCATATTGCATCATATTTTATTGTAAGTGTTAGTTTTTACTTTATAACTTATTAAGGAGCTTCAAATATATCTGATGTTATTCCAATATCTTGATTATGTTTTGGTCGTGCATTTTGCCAGGATTACAATGTATTCGAGAAGAACTCATTACCTTATGCGAACATTGAATACTTGGTAGATTTCGGTTGATAATGAGTAACAATCCTCGTCAAATTTAACAGGGTTGCGGCGTGCTTAAAGCTAGCTCATAAGTTCACAAGTTAAAGGCTGGATTTATAAGAATATCATGATTCTCTTTTAAAAGCTGTTTTGTCCAAGACTGAACCTAAACCTTATGTGTAATGACGTCAGAAATTTAAGTATTCTTTAAAGACCATCAATCTATGTATCATTAATTTAATTCTAGGCATTTGAAAATGAAAATTATTGCAGTGATGGTTCTGAGAGGTAAAATAAATTGATTCAGACACATAATTGGACTGATTGCTTGTCAAACAAAAGAAACATACAATATTTCTTAGATGTGCTCCACAAAAATGTTGTCTTTTTAAACTAAGGTAACAATTAACTTTTAATTATCAGTGTTTGTAAATGTTTGAAGCACAGTGAGTTCATGACGTTTCTAAGATATCAAAAAACTATCAAAATTCATAGAAGACTCCTAAACCTAAGCAACATCTTCCTTACCAAATGGGAGACTGTCAACAGGTACAGGCAGCGCTTAGATTTTGTTTCTAATATTCTGGTAGCCTTTAATTGTAGTTCTCGGTTGCTTCTTGTTTGGCTCTAATCTAGGGCCGCTGTCGTACGGTACTGTAAACGGAGTATATAACTTTACTTTGAAACTCCATATAACTACTGTTAATGGTACCTATCCAGAATATTTATCTCAGTAAGGTCCAAAATATAGAGTATGTACTAAAGCTCTGTATTGGTAGCTGTAAAAGACTCTTGCTATTGCCCTCTCATATCCTAGTTTGAGCTTGTGGTGCTTCTTAGCCTTGCTATTCTTCAGCTAGACGAGCATATAATGGAAAAAGTGTGTCGACCTTTGTCGGAGTGCGACGTTCATGTAGTAGTTGATTGGAAGTTTTCCCAATAGTAATCGCATATATAAAAACGTGTGCCGGGAGAAATGTTTCACTGATGAACATTTAGAAGTTCTGGAGCATTCTGATCAAACCTCGGCTCAAAGGTCACATATCATTTCTCAAGTAAGAAGAAGACTTTAAAAGTGCCTTTGGAAAGGCACTTCGTAGTACACTTCCTAGAATATTGAATTATTTTTACAAAAAAAGAGACCATTTTAAAGGAACTACTTTAGGAGTCTGGATGTTAAAGTTAAGACCTCCATTATCAAGACCAGCTTTAGTTGGCTTTTTTCCCGTCAGATGTAGGGTCCTGCAAGGTGTTTACATATATTCAATATTTGTTTAGATGTTCAGCAAGTTCAAATGTTTTTATAACAGTCATAATTATACACTGAATATTTGCTGTCATGAGACATAAGCAATCAAGACTGTATGACGAGGGCCAGTTGTTTAAATGATATTCATTAGCAACATTTTTGTCTCGTAAAAGGAGTGTTTTATGTATTTGGGACGAAATCACCGTCAGTGAAGACATAAGTTTGAACTAATATTTAATTCGCGATCTATATAATCCTTCAAAGACTTTATTGTAATTGACATTTTCTATAGCGCATTATCTAAAATTAAGGTTGACATCAACCAGTGTATACAACTCCTTTTCAATCAAATGGTATGTTGTCAAACTGTGCTTGTCGATGGCTCTATTGATAAACAAGATTGGTGTTCAATGCCCGCCCTAATGAAGACTTTTCTCCCGCAAACACTGAATACGTATTACAATCACCTTTGTCTGAAAGTCTCTTCTTGTATGCAGGTGTACTCCCCGTTTGAATGTTTGTTAAGGAATCTAAGTGGTTTAAACGTAAAATTAGATGATCTAGTCTCGCGTTTGAAAAGAGGAAAAATAGCAGTGTTGTATTTAATTAAGGTGACAATCAGTGACGTTTTTTCAAACTGACAGCAAACAGTATTAGACATTTGGGGCAGAGTTCATAAACAACAGTGTGCGATCTCTGTATATTATTCGACTTAGAAAGAAGCAGAAAGGAGATTTATTTAACGGTGGTAATTATGGGAATATTCTGTTGAAAGTGAAGCAGGCAATGTTTGCACTAAAGAGGGCAAAACATCATTGTAAAGAATATACGTCTCTTTTTGCATCAGGGTCCATTTTAGCCAGAATCAAACTGAAGATATAGGCTTAAAACATGAAACATAAGTGTATTCTCGTTTGAAATTGGTCTCATATTTAATTGTAAAAAGGCAGAAACATGCTTTAGTTGAATATGCAATAGTAAAGGCAAAATACTAGGTGTTTTCCTTAGCCAACAGCGACTTGTTTGTAAGATAGAGTGGAATGTGCAATAAATGTTGTATTTGATAAACTTACGAACTTTTGAAACAGTTTTTGTTTTGGCAGAACGCGACGGACGTTATATTGAGTGTTTAGCGAGTACAAGCTCGAAGGTGATATTGCAGTGTTAGAACTTTTGGCTATCCAAAAGCGTAATCTAGTATCTTCTCGGTAATGTTTTTAACTTATTCCTATTTATATCCCCCAATATCAACACCCATACACTCAACACCAAAACAGAAAAGATTCCTGTAAATTTTTTGAAAACGATACTATAAGAAAATAACGAGATCTATGAACATTGTTGTCTGAAAACATTTACCGTGATTTGTTACTACTCATGGTCTCTTGGTAAATGATTTTAACCAGAGATCAATCGTGGTCTAATATAAATGGTAACAGGATGCTTACCGGGTATGACAATCACGCATGTTGTTAACACTAGGATTACTGAAAAAAAATTATACCTAGATTTACTGTGGTGTCATTTTTGGCACCAGTCAGTCTCCTTTCAATATTAAGGAGATTTTTATGAAATGTGGAGCAGATATTACAACTTTTGTCGTATGTTTTTATAGAAGATTGTCTTGAGTATGAAAAAAATTCATTAATTATCACATTTCTCGGCAGCTGTTCCAGAATTACGGATAGCGCTTAACAGTTTGCATCTACTTTGGCATCTCATAATTTTTTCATACTGCACTGTTATTACAGCAGTGGATGATACGGCATTTTCCTCCTTTAACACTAGTAGCAACACCTAACGGTACGTTGTCTTGTTAACTTTGAGAACTAATCATTGAACATCTCCATTCACCATATTTTTGGCAAAGGTCTTAAACAAGTAAGAGGATAATGTGTCGCCTGCTAATAGTCTTGCACATTAGGACAAAGATATGGCATTACATTGATAACATATCAGGTACTGACATTGGCAAGAAGCCAAAATCTGATTCAATATTTGTCAGACTTGTTTCGTATGTAAGTTATGAAACTATGCAGGATACTAATTGTTCATCAACAGTTAGACCATAGTCACATACATACTTTGTTTTGCAATTTGTAGCAAACAAATTAAATACTTCTCTTATTGGAGCAAACTCATAAATATGTGATGCTCTTATTTTCACATCATCAAACCTAACGTACTTCAGTTCTCCAAGTACCTGTCACTCGACATTGTTGAGCGGAATATTTGAATCCATAAGTTTTGCTCTATAGAAAAGCAGCTGCGTGTTTGTTTCCATAAAGTCCTCTGCAATATTGCAATGCTAAAAATGCATCTAACTCTGCTGAGGCAAATCCAAAGTTAGCATTTCATAACTCTTTGTCTTGGTGATGCTACAGCTGACAATTATGTTTAGCATCATTATGTACCCACATATTGTACGCACATATGCATAATGACTTTCCTCATAATAGAAATCAACTGAATCATATTCTTCTACAGCAACACGTTCTAGTTAGGTCTTCTAGTAGCCATCTTAAGGATAGATAACTATGAAAGAACTGCACACGATACTTGAAAGGAGTGAACTAGGAAAGAGGAAACAGTGTTGTGGCAGATCTAAATAAACAGTAGATAATTCAATGGAATGGGCAATGGGACTTTTTTGATGCGTTGCAAAACAACTGACAGGTAAGGAGTGATACATAGACAACCGAATGCAATGACTCTTTGGCTTTTACACAGAATATCAACATGTTTTCTCAAAGCTAGGATACAATATTGACCAGAAAACAATCAAAAAGCATAAAAAATGAATAGGCTACGTTTATGTACAGAAAGTGCTATAGACATCATGAAAAAAGAACAGATGGTGGTGTCTAATTCGACACCAGTAGTAAAACAAAGGGTTGCAGGTTGAAGAATATGTTGAAAAAATAAATTTAAACTAATAACATGCAAATACATGTTAAGAAGAAAGAAATATTTTAAAAAATTTCAAGTAATAATATATACAACTGTTAGAGAAATAATCAAGAGATTACCGAGTTGTGTCATTTCAGACACCACCGTAATTCTAGCGTTAAACCAGTTTTAAACGTCTATTTTAACAACGTACATATTTAGGAACGTAAACGCTTTTCAACATAGACAGATGAGTTTATAAGCAAAACTTTACAAAACTATTACACTAAATAATGATATTTTACACTTTTATGCTCTTTTATTGAATATATTTTTTCATGAATACTTCTTATATTTGCATAAAAACTTTCCAGCCAGTTATCAACTTTAAAATTGGATGGAAAGTCTTCACCGATGTGTACAATTGCATTTGTTGTGTTGGTGACAGGTTTTTTTCACAGTTTCGTTTTACTCTTGTTTACTTTGAAACTAATCTTTTTTTCAGAAGCTGTACTATGAGATAGTGAAGTAATCTGAGTCATAAATGTTACCATGACCTTGACTGTGTCAAGTACCACAATTTCTAAGTATACTTTTACAAATGGTAACCAGCTATCCTTGCCGTCAAGACTGACGTTCGTAGGGACGTCTTTAATTATTCTGGTGATGTTTTCACTGAACATACGGATGACACGTTCAACTTCAGGATGCAAGCTAGGAAATCTGAAATTGTTGGACAGGAATGGAGTTTTTAATCCTGTCAGGTCTCCAAGAATAAACTTATTGAATTCAAATAATAATGTGTATATCATTTCAAATGCCGCAGTACATTTCAGATTGCAATAACTTTATTTCAAAAGCTTTTGCGGTGAAGAGGGACCCTGATGATTGTTATACTACATTGCGGTAGTTACAGCCATCACGTCTGACAGGTTTTCAAAATTTGATATCACTCGCAGTCTAAACATTGTTGAAACTCTTTAAAACTATTTCCCTGTTTGGCATGTTATGAATACAGCAATGTTTGAAAGAGTTTTGCAGGCATGACCAGCTGCAAGGTCATGGCAATAGTACTTACAGGTTCAATCTCAGCAATGAATTGTTGATTTGTCTTGTACTGGATTATCACTATTAGATACATAGCTAATTAAGTCATTCCATTCAATCCCGTCTTCTGCAAATGTTTTACCAAAAAAGTGAGTAACAGAGCACCACGTCCCACTTATCCAACGGGATCAAACAATTATATCTACTTGTGGGCTCATTTTTATGATTGACGATGTACTAAAAATTTACTAGGAAATTCTTGTCTATCGCTATAATCGCAGTCATGCCCCAGATAACTGAAAATCCTCTATATTTTATTATCTCTATAAGCAGCTTCTCCTGAGCGTATGGAAAAGGACAAGCTATCAGCATATATATTCCTGACTGTTTTTTTATTCATCTGCTGTCGTGTCGAGCTTAACCATCAAATGGCCTAAACAGTTAAAATGGTTACTTTGCCATCAAAATTACAGTTTTCAGCTCTGATTTTGTTTTGTCAAAGCTATTAGTTTCCTTGAAAACATGTAGTAAATGGTTGATTCTAATGTTCTCTGACCATGTCATATGAACCCTGGTTCGAGTGTGGACAATAAATTCCGATTTGCCAACGGCAAATTGTGTATCGCACATACCGCAATATGCGTGTTATATCCTGGGCCGTAGCAATACTGCATTATGTCGTGAACACAGGGTCACGGCAAGAGAAGCCATCACCGACAACATTAATCACTTAGTAAGAATATTCAATCAACAATAACATACATTTTTAGCGTTATGGATTGGCATTAAGATACATTCGAAAAGTATTCTAGAACGTTCTGAGATATGTCGAATGTGCCACGGTGGTACAATAATACTGTTTAGAATATTCTGGAAACGGATAGAATAACGATTAGTCGTTTTAGGATAAAAGGCTTTAGACGGTTTTGAAAGCGTGGGTTTTTCAAGAAGTTGTTAGAGTATATGACAAAGTCTTATGCAACTTTTTAAAAATTGACAACCAGCCATACCTAGTGACCAAAGCCTGTTGCTAACAAGTTTGTAATGGCTCTAAAGTCTTTCTTCAGTTTTTTACTCGTAGACACAAATTGTCTTTCGATTTTTTTCATCAAAACTAGCCATTAATAATGTAACATTGAGAACTCAACTTACAACCACATGTGCTTCTTACAACTAATCCCGTGTGAAATAGTCTTATATAGACAATGCATTGTGGTTAGTGTGACATCTTCCACTAATGCAGCGGTGTGGTGATCTGGTTATTATGGCCTGCTTCAGCAGCATTTAAAGGTGGAGTTTGGCCGTGGTTCAGGCTCACTTTTGAGGCATAACAATCAAGGAAAAATCAACATAACAACGTTGATGCGCCCTTTGGTATGGAAATTTATGTGGCGTTCCAGCAGTTCCGGGAGCCCACTGGACGAAACGAGAGACAATTGTCGGAGGCTAAAATAGTCAGGATGTTTAAACAAAGATTTGCGGCGAAAGTCCGAATTAGGAGATAGTTTGGCAAGGATATCTGCTTTAGAGGCGGAAATTGCGATTTGAATGGCTCACTAGTGTAAGATTCGTGTCCAAGATATTAAATACTAACTTCACTGCTTATTATTTTTTTACAGTGTCTGTTACTAGAAGGGATACTAATAATTGGAAACGAGCTACACATATTTTAATAAGGAATTTCGGCTACTGCCTGAAGACGCGAAAACCAGTAGTTAATTACCATTTAACAATTAAAACAACTAACCGTAAGTACTATTTGCACTTTAGTGCATGTAAAAACTAACTACACGAAATTACAAAATATTACTTAAATATATGCAAACATATCAGGTTTCATAAAAGTAGTTTCTGAGGTTCAAGTATGTACGAGTTTTATTCCGTTAACAGATGCGCAGTCGTCAGAACAGTCATCAAAACTCAAATAAAGGTGGTGTGTTTCAAACTTTCTATTAAGTTCACAGGATTTAATTTTTCAAATTCCTTTTAAGTCTCTCACGTTGTAGTAAAGATTTATTATAAAGCAGTTCCTTATCAAAGAAAGTTGACCAACCTTGGATTACAACCTTGCCACGGTCTGATGGACTTGCAAATCTCAGATACCCTAAAACCTATGCCGGCGGGAGATTTATTCGTCTATAAGGGTCAGCACTCCAGGTTGGGGGTTAGGCTCATGGTTGACAACCTTGTCAAGTAGAATGCTTATATGTCACAAAAACAGCAAGAAATGATAAACGAAATACCAAGCAACATTGGCCTCCTGGTGTATCTGATGGTACCAGCACGATCAGTGGTGGTGAAAACTGAAAAGAAGCCATAGATGAGGGACCTCAAGAACACCCAAGGGACACTTCAACGCCTGCCCAGGGGCAGACTGGAGTGGAGATCTTTAGTTCCTGCCCAACGTGCCAGCTGATATAACGGGCAGTAATTAAATAAGGATATTTCATTTGTTATGCACGAAAGAGTAAATTATAAAAAGTTAACATTACATAGCTTAAATTTCATGTGACAAGTTCCTCTACACTCTGAGTAGTACCCATATATTTCATGATTTTAGAAATTTGCTGGATAATGAATTTTCTAATCACGTACTCTTTATGACAACAAGTTTGTTTTCTTTGCGTTCTCACAAAATAAACGTTAAGCGATATCTCAACATTGGAGCGCAGAAGCCTTTTCTGCTCTTTTTCTCCTGCAATTGTCACTCCTAAAATACTGTCGTTTTGCCAAAATTATACACAGGTTTATCTGATGAACTTGTACTTTAGTTGTCCCCCAACTTTGAAGGTATTGTATATCATTGGACTTCTCGTGAGGTGACTTCCCCACTTAAGTTGGACGTTTATTAAATGGGGGGTGAGGCCACGTGGGTGCCGAAAAGGAGCCATACTAAAAATGGCTATTTTTCCATTCCAAACCATAGAAATAATAGGGCTATTATTTCTATGTTCCAAACTTGAAAGAGAGTCGATTTCAGAATTGTCGCTACAGCCTCGGATAAGTAACGAGGATCACTGGGTAGGAAATTTTTGAAATCTTATTCTTTGCTGTGACTCAACTAACTTCTTTTATTTGACGATGCTCGGTCATAGTAGAAATAATTCACCATTGTGTTTTCTGGTTTATGTGTTGCTTATTTAAATGTCAAAGAGATATGGAGAACACGTTCCAGTTATCCAGCTATGACTGCATCGGGTTCGACATGGATCATACCTTGGTTCAGTATCATCTACCAGAATTATTTCAGGTAAACTGGAGCTTTGCAACATCTTAAGTAATGTGTTTTATCATCCACCTCTTCGTGTCTCTTCTTTGCCTCGCTTGGCCACAACATTACTAGCAATTGGGAAACTCGGTATACGTGTTATTAGAAGTCTAAAGAAAACGGCAGAGGCAGATACGATATACAAGACCATTGAAAGTTTAGACTGCATATTCATCAGATGGCATTGATATATAATGTCAAGGTCATTACATTACCCATTTTCATAGTCAGTCATAGTCTAGAACAGAAATAGGCAACCTCGTGAGACAATAGACCATAAGCTTGTCCGCTTTTCACGCGGGCTAAAGGAACCAGGAAAACAAGGCGAACTTGTATATGTAATAACCACTACTAACAGCAAGAATTGTAGTTGTTTATCAACTCCTTTTATTTAGAATGCAATCGCAAATGTCACTTTACAGGTAACTCGTAATCCACTACTCGAATCCCAAGTAATATATTGTACTAATTAACTTATAAATATCTAAGATTACAGGATTTGCCATTCTATATTTCAAGACAAAATATGTTGTAAGGAGTTCTTACGGTAATGTCCTTGATTTCTTGGATAATGTTTAATGCAAACCTTTCTTTATGTTAAATATGACCACATATTTGAATTCCTTTTAGAATAGAAAAGATCTTTCTCAAATAATTACTTCATAATTCCAGACTGTTTTTTTCTGGCAAATATGGACAGTGGGATTGACGATGGAAGTCTTGAGCACAGGGGCGGATCCAGTGCAAAACCTGACATTCGCAAAATTCAAATCTTCTGGCCATGCCCACAGTGCCACGCCCACAGTGCTACTTGCATTATGCCATGCCTATGCCTATGCCACACAATAGTACTGGTGTATAGTTGAGAGATGGGCACAGTTGACCTGACTAAGATAGAACTTCTATAAACTTCATGTTGATGTGAGAGATGATATTGTTACAAACACAGGAATAATTTGATTCACGTGTGCAAGGTACAAAAGGATTTTATAACCATTATATGCACTCTTATATTTTAAAAATTTCGTTTGTTAAGATTTACGTAGTAAACCTGGGTTGTATTGTTATACCAGCTGTATATCGGCATTCAAGATGCCCTATAGAAAATTTCTAAATGGTCCATCTTTTCACTTCTGTAACACTGCAAGTAAGACGATCCTTTGATCTATAGTGTTGCAATCTCTCAGTTTGTCATAGTGAAGTCATCCCCATCTCACAGAGTCATCTGACATTCAAATTTTGATGAGGGGGACAGCCTACATTCGCCACATTCGCAAAATGATTTTTCTCTGTCATTTTGTCTGTGCTTTTACAGCCCATGGAAATCCCCATTTTGGCTGACATTCGCACAAAATTTTAGAGGTACAATTGTACTGTTAACTCCTAGGCGTGCACAGGCCTAATTTATGATAAATTTATTTGACATTCGCACAAAATCTTATTGGTTCTGTAAGAGGTTCATTGACAAGGGGATATCTTCCATGAGTTTTGGTGATACCTGACAAAAAGTAAATTTAAAAAGTAAAGATTTTCGTGATTGCAGGAAATTGGACTCTTCTGCAAACCTAAAAATTGACCTTTGCCAATGCGAATGTGGCAAAGGTCTAGATCCGCCACTGCTTGAGCATGTAAAAATTGTCGAATTAATGATAGCAATAAAGAAAAAAGTCATATTGATTATCAATAGTCATTGAAGGTGCCATGACCGTTGTTATTTGAGTCTTGTCAAGTTTCCGCTTTTCCAAGAAATTCATTACTTTATTTGCTATTTCCTGTCCACTTGCTATTAAATGGTGCATATTAAGAAGCTCATTTACCTTAATTCATCTGTAAAATATAGATTGAATATAGTTACTTGTTCAGTGTCTGCAATGTCTATGCTCTCATCTAGTGCTTTGTAGACTGAAAGCAGCACTTTGTGAGAATTTACAGTTTTTATATCCCATATCCTTTTTTTGTGAAAAATTGATCAACTAAAAACAATCAAGCAATCATTTGTGACCTTTCCATCACTGAAGACTCCCATCTTGATGCAATAAGTGAACCAGTCCTAAAACTGACCTGATTTAATACCCATTTATCTTTTTTGGCTATAACAGAAAAGTTTTGTTGGGTATCAGTGGATCTTTTGAAGCTGAGGTATTTGCCATTCCTTATCTAGCCTAAGAATTGTACAGAGTTAAGTCTTTGATGTAAAGTTACTAACATGCTGTTCTAGACACCTGATCTTGGTCATAAGGTACGCTTTTTCTTGCTTCAAATAGTCAATCTCCATGACTGTCTACCTCAGCTTCAAGTTCAGTGGTACTGTAAAGTACAGAAGTAGACAATCTTCATTAAGGGGAGCATCCTATGTATAAATAGCAGTCTGTAAGTGTAGGGATTGCGTGTTCTTGAAAAGATTTGTTTCACAGAGTAATTTTTTTAAGCTATCTAGCTTCTTACAGTTGTTAGTGGCCTTATCAGTACTTTCTTCTCACCCTGTATCCAAAACCATACAAAATGTCTAAGGTAAAGGGACTTAATAAGGAACTTTAAAGCTTTTCCCATCAATCCATGATTGCTGTATCCATTGGCAATGCAGCTATTTGACATTTTCAAAGCAAAATAACTTGCAAACTAACCAGAACTTAAGCTTCCCTCGCATCGCAACTTAAAGTTTTAATGCCGTGATTGGCTTTGTTTGCCCCTTCAACTTGTTGCTATGGGTGGTTGTTAAGGAGATCCGAAAAGGTCTATTAATACATTATCAAAATACACATCCGAGAAACAAGGTCTGGGTAGCTCAGTGGGTGGAGAGCATTCTGCCTCCAAAGCAGGAGGTTGTGGCTTTGGTACCAACATTGCGCGGTGGATTGTTTTAGAGAACTTTATTTAATACACCAATCACAGATTTATGATGTACGGATTGTGGAACAGTGAGACTATTATGGTTTTTTCTATTCTCGTAGCTCAACTATAACAGTGTAGCAAATTTTCTAATTGAAAGGAAAGGCTATGACAGTCACTTATTAGCAGAAGATTTTACAAAGTATGAAGATTTCAGGTATGAAAAATATTTGATTTTCAAATACTAGTCTAAGTTATTCACATAAAATTAATCTATCAACTCACAAGAGCCTTCAACTTAACATTATGGAACCACTCTGTTGTGTTGGAAATAAAAACATAACCTGTGCTTAACCTGTGCTGGAATGGAAACATGGAAGTTATGACCTTTCAATGGTTGTTTTGGTTTTCAAAATTAGTATTGAAATAACTATCTTTTGCCTCTCCATCTTCTTTGCCACTCTCAAGTATTATAAAATATAATTTGGTTTTTTCAATTCTTTTAATGTTATTTTATTTTATGTAATAGAAAATTTATTGCATAAAGGATATTTGTCCAGGGAGATAATTTACTTACATATGTGGGTTTTTCTTTGTAATTTCTTTGAAGTTTCCCTGGCCTTGGTGCAAACTGGTTGGGCTTGCATCTGAGTGTGGCTTATAAATAAGTGGACGTTTGATTGCTGAGATTTACGTAATTTAGGAGCTTATATCCACTGTGGCTTGTAACCAGTGATTTATATATCTGAAACATGACAAGTAGCAAATAATATCAGGTTTAATATAATTTAGAGAGTCAATTAGTACCACCTGTAGATGGCATATTTTTCATGTCACTTTGCTTCCACCATACACCTTTGCCTTTGTGAATGGATTAAGTAAGACAATGAAAGAAAGCAATATGAATGTGCAGTAATTTCAGGTAAGATCTGAATATTTGTTTCATCACTGACAACTTTGAGGATCTTATCTATTTTCAAAGAGAAGCAGAAGAACATCCTGTTGGCCAAATCCAGTTTACAAGCTTTCTGTACTTCATGTATCACAGTTGGTAGGATGTTAACCTTGTGTTTCTGTGGTCTACAGTGCATATCTCACCTCACTTTACTGTCAGTACCTTTCCTTGAAATGTACTTAATTCAACATTAACAGACAGTTGGAAGTAAAAGGAATAAATCATTACCCATCTTTTCAAAAGTTTACTTACATATTCACACATTCCATTTTTAAGCGTATGTATTTCATACATTTTCTTTTACCCTAGGCCTTCTTTCTTTCTGTGGTTTTCCATGAGATCTATTCTTACATTTGTTATCGTCCCTGGGCTCTAATCTGATTGGATCTGTTTTCTGTTAATTGTATATATGTAACATATAAACTGTTTACTTCTCATTCTGTTGCATGACTATTTAGGCTTTTTAGATCGAAAATTCATGGATAGATTGATCTCTTTTCAAATGGGTATCAAAGTTAAAATGTTGTATTTTTTATGAGTCTGACACCCCGGGCTATGCTAAGAGAAGCCTGTTAATGTGATGTAAAGCTTGTCGGTATCAGTATCAGAATCAGAATTGGGAAGACGTGTTTGTGAACTACAACACCTTGAGTAGCATCCTAGTTTAATAAGTCAACGTAGGGGAGGAAGAGATCCCTGTATTTGAGAAAGAAAAACTAGGCAAGTCGTGCATATCAGGGAACCTACACCATTATTAACCAACCTGAACACTGTTGTGTAGTACAAATCGTATGATCATGACCAGTGGCATGATTATGGTATCAGTCATGATTTGGCCGTCTGATTGTGATTAAGTATTATTTAATCATATGTGCAATATATACCTTAACCTTCTTTCAAAAGGACACTGAAGCACTGGTAAAAATGTCTTCTTTCTGTCTTTTATCTGGAACTCTGATGCCACTTGTGTCATCACAATATCAAGTACAGGATATAGTAAACATGAAGACAAAGATTGTTCCTCTAGTTTTGTTCTGGTCAGCCATAGTCAGTGTTGTACCAGAGATATCAACTGAAGCAGAAATAAGAAATGGTCAACTTTGATCAGCAGAAGCCTACTGCTATAGATGTCACTATGCTATGTTGTGCATTTTTAATTTTTTAATGTGATCTGTGTCACATGATTCTGTTGAAATAGAAAGTTCAGGTTTCCATCTTGGCCCACAAACATGATACATCTTGCATTTTGCTTGAATATTGCTGCTCTTTTTATGGTAGTACTTCATCAGGTTAATTTGAATCTAGTCATGTATCAGAAATGGTTTTTAAGTAAAAAAGTGTTGTTATATTGGATCAGACTGATTTGCTCTATTTATAAGTTAAACTACCAATAAGCAAATATATTTTTGTAAATTTTGGAACAGTCTCCGTGGATTGATAATAGAAGTTGCCAAAGGAAACTTTCTGAAGATTGATGACAAAGGATTCATACTTAGGTAGGTTGTGATTACAAAAAGCTTAATTGTGTTAAACTTGGTGCGTTGTGTTCATCCAATTGCTTATATTCTAAAATAAATCTGGTATCTATTGTTTATAACTTTTTACATATTATTATAACAAAAACTCTACATATCCTCCTATCTATTGAGTTCTGTTTTCCACTTACTCCTTTTAAAAACAAAAATCTTAAATATTGCTTCTCACTATTAATCCCCTGTATTTCATACAGAAGATGTTAAAGTAAAAGCTAATAATTTTGTAATGGCTTTTAGGATTTTGGACTTCACTTATCTCGTTTTCTTAGAACTAAGAACCTGCTAGGTATTTTTAAGTTTTTGAAAAACCTCAAACATAGCAATTTGATGTTGTTTACATTAATACAACTGATTATAGTTCTGTGACAATAATTACTTTAAGACGTACAATTTAAATTTTTTGCATGCTGAAGTACCGAGAGATTAACTGTCTAGAGATGCACATGATTCAACAATCAGTAATAGAAACTGTCAAAAAGGCAATAAATTAACCTCAGTTACAAGCCTAGGAGGGTAATTGTTGTCCAGATCTCTTCCTACAATATTTTTTGAGCATCATGTAAAGGTTATTAGCAAAACCAAGAGCCATTATTGTACATTTCTCCACTTGGAAGAAAAAGGAATTGGTTACAAAGGCTGCATGTGACATTAGAGCAAGTGACTTCAGGTTTGTTGATGATTACAGTGATATAACACTTGTAAGGAGAAAAGCCCAGTTGCCAGATTTGATAAAGGCAAGGGATGATGGCAAAATGGCCTATTTTGTTGTTGATGGACTAGTAGTCAAGAGTAAAACTCCAAAACCAGGAGTTAGGCAACAATCAGATTCATAAAAAATGAAGTTTCCTTCAGATCTTAAATTAAGTTTGGTGAAATCAGATCATATCTTTATACTTGTGTTAATTTCACATTTTTATATGCAAGTTGTATTAAGTAATCTATGTTTTTTTTAAGTTCATTCACATCTACCAGTAGTATTAAGTCCTAAATATCCTTGTGGCATATGCCAAAATATGTTAAAAAGCCCCCATAAATCTATTCAATGTGATAAATGCAACCTTTGGATTCACAATAAGTGTGACAAAATATCTGATGCTAAATTTAAAATATTATGTATTCAGCCTGATAACATTTCATGGTTTTGCACCAATTGTATTATACCTGTGCATGGATCAGTATTTCCCTTTGGCTCATCGGGAAATGTGGATTTACTAACACTTTAAAACATTGACTTGTCATCAATGATTGAATCTGCACCCTCATTTGAGATTATATCTCAACTTTCCAATTTGCCCAGTCTAAGTGATTATGATATTGATGTGGATATGCCTCAAGCAATTGGTTCTTACTATGTTACTCTATCTGAGCTCTCCTCGCTACAATGTTCAAACTTTTCTCTTATTCATACTAATATAGGATGTCTTACCCTACACTTAGAAGAATTACTTACCTTGTCTATCCAATCTTCTCTGAACTCAGATTCTATTAGAGCTGCTGGAATATGGCACTCTTACAATAAACCCATATGCACTAATGTTAATGTGTCAGCTTACACACTTTACAAAACTTCACCTCCTATTCAAAATGATGGTGTTGGTTTATATGCTAATTCATCGCTTAATTCACCTCCTAGGCATGATCTAAGTCACAGCACAGCTGATTTGGAAACTGTTTGGGTTGAAATTGATAGTAAAAAAGACAGAAATGTGTTATTTTGCGGTGTATAGAGACATTCTGACATATATTGAGGATATCACGTCTCATTTTCATGACATTCTGTTAAGGATACCTATTAAGAACCTGATTTTTATTTTGGGTGACTTTAATATTAATTTGTGTAACTTTGATTCACATATTGCATCAAATGGTTTCATGAACACCTTTTTCTTGCACAACCTGCTATCCTGTGTGCATCCACTTACCCAAATCTCAGAAAGGTCAGCATCAATTATTGACAATATTT
The DNA here is from genome assembly GCA_024741275.1 of Chironex yamaguchii. NCBI lineage: Eukaryota > Metazoa > Cnidaria > Cubozoa > Chirodropida > Chirodropidae > Chironex > Chironex yamaguchii. The sequence goes on from JANTCA010005364.1 coordinate 27,382, forward strand.
TAACATATGGTTACCATTCCAATACAACCAGTGTAAATATTTTGACACAAATTACAGATCATTTTCCTCATTTTTTCATCTAGAAAAATCAAAACCATCCATAATAAATCTCAATTTTGGAAACATGACTACTCTAAATTTAATGAAGATAAATTTCTAGAAGATTTTTAAAGATTGACTTCATGTATTTGGAAGATGAAAACATGAATTCAAATACCAAGTTTCATAGATTTCATATAGATCTAAACAATATGACCAATCCAAAAGTGTACGAAAAAAGAAACGAAACTCCTACAGAAACCTTGGATTAATAGAATTCACAAGGTAATGAGAATCAGAGATAAAGCTCTTCACAAGATGAAAATATATAAACTGAAACTAATGTTTAAAAAATTCAGGAATCACTTTTCATGAGAACTTGAACAAAGCAAAGCAAGTTACTATTATAACTAATTTTCAGAAAACATTAGAAATATAAAAAGTTTTTGTTCACATTAATAAACAATGTCACCTATTATAAACAAATTTCAAGATAAGGTTGCACCCCATCTTGCTTTACTGTTTAATCTATTTTTTCAAACTGGTATTTTTCCTGATAAACACAAACTTGCGAAAGTCATTGCACTTTTTAAAAAAGGAGACCGTGAATTACCATCCAACTGTAGACCAATTTCTCTTCTATCTATGTTTGGCAAGACATTTGAAAAACTAGTGTATAATGGACATTCTAAGTTTCTTGAAATTCATAAAATTGAAAGTATCACCTGGGTAAACAGTCCAGAAAATAGCTAGATGCTGTGGTATGTTTTTGAAAGTAGGAATATTGTACCACATGAGATCTTCATATGCTTATATAATGCATTATTTCTATCTTTTTTACAGTATGGAATAATTGCCTCTGGTTAATCGTATAACATATATCTGGACCTTATTTTCAAGATACAGAAAAACATTGTGAGAGCAATTTCCTTTCAACTGTCTTTTTCTTCTCTGTCTCCTACCTTTAAAGATCTTAAACTTCTTGAACTATCTGCTATCTTTAAATTGAAACTCTTGAATTCTGTTTTTGGTTCAATTGATGGAAATCTACCACACAGCTTTTATAATTTCTTCATGCTTTGTTCTTCCATTCATCAATATTCTGCAAGGCATTCCAGCAAAATTGACCTACCTATGTACTACATCAGTCAATATCTTTTTTCCAAGTTGCTAGGATTTAACACTTTTATTCACATTTCAACTGTTAATTGTTCCCGCAACACATCATTATGAGCTGCAAAATTTTTTAATGTGCACAATGACTTCGTATGAACTTTAATGTCGTCAGTTCAACAATTTTGGGGATAGCCACAAGTCTTTCTATCTAAGCCATTCTGTTGACGTGTTGATTTTGCCCACATCTCATGTTTTTTACAAGGGCTTTTCACAAAATTAGCATACTTTGTCTACCACTTTTACTGCATGAGATAGATGGCTTAATCAAAGGCAAAAGTCAAAAGTCCCCATAAAAAATCATGTGAGACCACTTCAAAGCTGAGGGTAATGACCTGCATAAAGACCCATGCCTTATCTGATACTATGTTTCCTTGAATGCATTAGAAGTAGAAGAACTGAAAGTATCTATTATGAAAGTATTTGTCATCATAACCACTGAGTGACACATTTTCATTAACTTGTTGAATGTTCTGTATCTAGTACATTTCAAGAGGCATAAGTATTCATTTTATATGAATGTGAGCTGTTGCATTTTCACAGGGAGTCATAATTGTAATGTTTTGGCAATGATTTTCTTTGTCTTTAGAGCTTGTCATGGTATGACTCCTTTATCTAATGAAGAAATTAAAAAAGAGTATGGTGAAAGTATGTACTGGAAAGGTTTTCCAGAATTAAAAGAAAAAGTGTTTCATGGTGGAAGTGGAATTGGTATGTTACAACTGCCCTTGTAGCATAGAGCTTCTGAGGTTTTTTGTGTAAGAATTTGAACATTAATGATACCCCATTGTATTTGCATTTCCTTTAATGAATAATTTTGGAAACTTTTAAGGTGACATGTGAGATATATTTATAAAGATAAATACCCAGAAAAAGTAGCAGACATGTTGAGGAACACTGCTTGCGTAGGAAATCTCATAGTAGTGTAAAGCAGTATGATGCCTGGACGGTAATTGTAACCACTTAGTTTTTGTGGAAGCATGGGAAGGTTTAGTGTTGCCTTTACTTTTTGCCTTGTGACAGCTACCCATCTGAACGTAAAATTAAGAAAGCTTTACACTCTACCTACCTGCTGGAGACAAAATAATCCTCTAAATTATTTTGATGCTATATTTGCAAGCAAATATAGTCCTGCGCCAAAATGCACAAACTAAACATATTTAAGACAAGACATTCAAACTGCGCCTACTTGCATGTATAATATCTACTTTATAAAATCCTCTCTATGAATCTTTATGTCATTTGGTACAAATTATTTTCAGTCCTTAAGCTTTCAGTCCTAAAAACCATAAGCACCCCTGTGCGACAGATTGACCTTTGCAGCCTTTTTTGTCCCAACTAAAAGCATTTTCTCCTGATTCTTTTTAGATAACTATTTTATATGCATTGTACTATGTAAAATACATAAATGTAGTAATATTGTAGCTTGTAGCTTCCTGCAGTGACTCCAAGGATATGTAAATTTTGGAAGCTCGTTAAGAAAAGTCTGCAGTGTTTCTACAGTACACTCCCGATAACTCGAACCCCCGATAACTCGAACTTCCAGTAACTCGAACTGTTTTTGAATTCCCGTT
>JANTCA010005375.1:0-30166 GCA_024741275.1 Chironex yamaguchii
TCTGGTTTCTTTTAATAAAAAAATGCCCCCCCCCCCCCCGCATGGTCCGTGCTCTAGTTTGCCCACCCAAACCGACACCTATGGCTACGTGGGTGACACTAAGAAAATTTTCTCGGCTCAAACCCACCTATAGGTGGAATTTTCTCGCCATGTCTGCAGGAGTGCTGTCGTCTGAGTTCCTGTATTTGTAGCATACTACGTATTAGGCGTAGCTGATCCTTATGTAAGGGTTAGGGAATTTTACAAGGAAGCAAGCTCTTTATGAGAGTGGGCTCCAGTTACCTTCTCTCACAAATGGCATTTTGTTTGTGGTGACGCGGATTCGAACTTGCAATGGCTTGCAAGATCGTTGTCTAATCCACTATACCACGGCAACTCTGAATTCAATAAAAATAGATTTACTCATACTTAACCGCGTAACAAGGTTCAAGAGCCACTAGAGGCTACAGGTTACGTACTTCTTGCCCACTGATATTAACTATCTGAGCATCTTTTAGTGAAAAAAACTTTGGAAAGGAGAGCTACTGGTTGTCGTGCTTTTTAGCTCCTTTGTATCGGGATGCCACATCGGTGTTGGCCTTGGAGTCCGAAGGTCTCGAGTTTCGTCCAGGGCGGCGCCTACTTAGTGCGGCCATTATGGCAACGCTCCACTCTTGTCTAATGTATGTCAGAACACCTGTCTATTGGAACAATAAACTTGAGTGGAGCATTGCCACAATAGCAGAGTTAAGAGGGAGCCCACAGGGATCCAAGTGCGATCATTAGTATGTTAAAAGTGAACGTGCTATACAAAGATATATAATTTGATTAACATCAGACGAGATTAAGCTTCATTATGAGCAATCAATCAATTATCTGATTAAATATTACATAACGATTTTGGTTGTAACGTCATTCATGCTGACGTCTTAACCATATTTCACTTGATAACTCCATTGCAAAGTCATAAAATTCAAAATAAACTATGACTACATACAGCTCACATTAAAACAGTAGTTAAGGCTCACTCTGAGTTTGTCTGATGATGTGAACCGAAGATATATTCTCTCCATATCCACCTAAGAACAACGAATTTCTAAAACACCAGCCAAGGAACTTCTAAGTCCAAACTACATATGCTGGTGAGTCAACGATGATCACATAAACAACACTGGTACAGCAAAAAGTCCCCTTTCTATAATTCACAGGAGACCTGCTGATACTGGGTACTTTTGAAGTCGTCTGACGTATGTAGCATGGAAAACAAGCCCTATATTTAGAAAACAGAATCCCACATCACTGCACAGTGTCGCCGAATTCAATCGAGCGCTCTAATAATCCTTTATTTCAGGTACGCCCACGCTTATCAAATGAAACACTGGTAAAATACCCAACTGTCTATTTAGCCATCGATGTTGAATTGTTTACATAAACAAGCTATTCTAGTCCCTGCGTCAGTTATCTTGATGACGTCAATCAAATCAATACCAGACAGCAACCCAATTTAAGCCTTGGGTGATCAGGAAATGTATTCGAGTTGGAGTAGATAAACATCATGTGATCACAAGCAAGAATAGGCTTTTGTTAGAAACAAATTAATGCCAAATTGGTAATGACAACCAATAACCCTTCCAATGAAATACTTTGTAAAGATTCAAAACCCATACATGGCAATTTGAAAAACACGTCAAGCGCTAATTTGGTCTTTGCTTTCTAAGATGTTTTGCTCGTTACGAAATTTGCTGTTTAAGCCTTCCCATGTTTCAATTGCCTGTGGAAAACCCAGAAAATATAACGAAATTGTCATGTTGCCCTGATCGCAATTTGGCAGTATCACAGAGCTGATTGTTTGACCCAAAATGATCAAAATTACAAGCCAACAACAACAACCGAATTAAAAGACAACAACAACAACCGAATCAAGTGGGCAAATAGGGCAACAACCGCGTTTTATTTGGAAAACATGTTCTATTAAAATAGCTCCTTGCCTAAAAATTGGAATTACTCTTTTCCCACACATGTTCTTCGCCACTGCAAATTGAGCACCACTAGCTTTGTCACATTCACTCCTATAAACCAGAGGACCCTGGTTCGAATCCACCTACACGTGGAATTTTCCGGCAAATTCCCTCGATTCTCAATTTTTTCTTGTCTCAGTTTCATGTGTCGAAGAGAACATTGATGGATACAGCTACATACGTTTTTTAAGGCGTGTGTCAATGTAAACAAAAACAACCTCCATTGTCATCGTCGCGCAACCAAAGTGTTCTAAAGCCAGCTGATAGCGGTGACGTCAAAATGTCAACGTAGTTGACAATATGCTCAGAAGACTATTATCAAAGTTTGACTCACCTAACAACGTGTCTATTTTTATAACCAGGAAATGCATTCCTTCAGGTTTTTTAAAATAGCAAACGAAAATATGTAAAACACTATTTGTAGGCAACTTGGTCAATGATACTTGCATCTGGAAGTTGAACTTGTCAGCGGCTACAACTGCATAAACTACATCTTTAGACAGACAGCTGCCGTCTTAGAGGGTTATGGTGAGAATGTGATGCTGAGCTAGTTACTGGGTAATAAGGGCAAGCTTTCAAGTAAAAACGTTTTACCTGGTCAAGTTTGTGAACTCTTGCCGAAAAACAGAATTACAAGAAAATTGCATTTTCATAATTAAACGCCCAGACTCAAAGTGCAAGCAAAAAAGCATGATTATCCGCGTCTACTGTTCTTTGGAGCTTACAATTTATTGTAATAAGTCTAGCCATCGCAATGACAAAAGGGACGATGCCCGTGTTGGCCTCTTATACGTGGTTGGCTGTATTTATGTTTAGACATTACAGGTCCAAACTTTTTGCAAAGAGGGCCAGATTTGGTCTAATGATAATGTATGGGGCCCGACCATTCAGTTTGACATTCCCAGAACTATTACCATTAATATATAACTAAATCGCATTGCTGTCTGCAGCTAATTACATTGCACATAGGAATCAGTTGTCGATTGCATTACTTAGGAAATGTAAAGGTTAAAATAATAATAAATCAAATCCAAATGAAATATTTTATAGAAGTTGACTCAATATTTTAGAAACATATTTTTATTGATTTTGTTTTAACAAATTACATCCAGTGTATTTTGTCGGAATATGGCCAGTTATTGTGCCATATTTAACTTCAAAATTTATGCATCCTTTACCTACTATAGTACACAACAGCAATAATATTGTTAATGCACTTTTGGGGGGTATTTGCTGTTGTATTATTCTTGTTTAAGGTTTTGTTTTAGTACAATATTATTAAAGCCAGTTAATTAGTGCTGACATGAGTGTTAAATCCGTTCCATGTTTTAGACTACTTATTGCATTTCCTCAGGATTACTGTAGGAGAAGGCTGGCAGCACGTGGATGCAAAGAGCACATCGGAATGTGTGGAGGAGATGGTGGAGGCTACTGGCCAGCAGTGGTGTGAACAGCTGATATGATGATTATTATTATTACTGTAGGACTACAGCTATCCTTTTGTTGTTGATTAACTTCCTTGTTCCGTCAATTACTGTTGTATGACATCGCCTATCGTTTGATGAGGAAGTTGTTCTGATAGCTTGATGTTAACCGAACTTTTGTCACTTATTTTGCTTCGATTATTGCCTTGATTTGCGCTACGTACAGAGGATAAAACCCGGCTATGAATACCAGGACTTCTAATCTTCCAACGGATTAAAACTTCAACACATTTTGACAAACAATAGTATGGTCAAGTTAAATGACAGAAATTTGAGAAAACTGTGGTGTTATCATCACAAAAAATGATTGTTCGCTGAGGCCTCAAAGTATATTCTCCTCAGAAAAATATAAAAGATGTACCTACATTAATTTGATGAGTTGCAATTTTAGAAATGGGTTAGAAACATGCCACAGTGTTAAAGATTAACACAGGGTTCACGCTCAATTGTACTCAGTGCAGTAAGAAAAAGGTGGTTTTGTACTACAGCCGACTGCAGAGTTTTGCCTATTGATGTAGAGACGACAGAATTTTTTAAGTACCAATTTTTGAAGCTAGGTACGTCTTTGCTTTTGTCAAAGGATACATTTAGGTGAAAACTATTGACTACTACTTCACATTGAGTCTGACTCAGTTACTTTCACACCCTGTATATCAACAAAATGCCTATAACATGTACTCTAGTGCAAACAATTGGGTACATACGTACAATGCAGTTACCGATTAATTTGCCTTATGCACAGAAAATTCTTTTCTCTGTATACAGTAGGAAATGTACACCTACAGCAGAGCAGTATAATTATCCAACTACGGGAGGCTGATTCGCTTTCTCTCTATCAAATGTACTCTAATTTCCCTGCTCTGTTAAATTGACTTAAAAATGGAACATGCTTGTAAAGTTTCCATAGGATTTGCTATTAATTGTAATGAATACGCATTTAATGCACATTTAATCGACCATAAAAAATTTAATGCACAAGTTGTCTAGGGTGCTTAACACAAGGGGAACACTGGTTAATTTTTAGGTTTTTCCCACTCCTCCAGACCTGGTGAGAACCCCTCGTTTATTAATTTAGTCTATCAAAGTGTCAAAGCCCCCATTTCATTTAAATACTTGGGCAATTTTTATTTTTAATTTATAATACTTTTTATTTTCAAACAATTAAATAAGTTATCTTGCCTGGTTGCACGTTTTCACATGCTAAAAGATGGAAGTCTACTTACGAAGAATAAGATGTGCTGGGACAGTTGTGTGTCAAATAAAATTTGGAATACGATGGACAGGTACAAAGTACTTCCAGCCAGGTAAATTACAATGAAAAGAGGAAAAAGCTGACAAATAAAACAAGTCGTGAGGGTGTTGCAAAAGCACCTAAAATTCACGCTTGTCCAAAGGTAATAAGTTACAAAGAGCAATTCCACTCGTTTTAAGAGGTCTGTACATTACAATTCACTATATACAGCTACAAATCAATGAACAATTTTATAACAATCTCCGTATTAAAAAACATTTGATTACACTCTAGTACACGCTAGTGTACTCTCTCTTGTGCAAACCCCAAATACCCTTTGATTTTACCAAATACCTTCAAGTGTGTTGAATTCCTCAAAAGACACTCTTGCATTCCCTAGGACCTTACGTAAAGAATGTTTTACACTTATTGACCTTTCAAACATACCTCCCCACCATAGGCTTCATTCTAAATTAAATCTCCACTCTCTCATCCATCAACTCTACAACATTATAATCATTTTGCAATCTCTTTAATGTTTTGATTGCTGAAATGAAAGACTTCCCATTGTCTGATACAAATAGAGTAGGTGCACCTCTTCTACTTATCAACTTACGTAGGCTCTTTACAAAGGTCACAATCGCTAGGTCTTCTAAAAGATCGAGGTGTACAGCTCTTGTGGTACAGCAGGTAAATAACACTACATAAGCTTTCTTCATCCTGATTTCTTCCCCTTTGACATACATCACTCATGCGAAGTCGACCCCTACTTTGATAAAGGGTTCTGCTTCTCGTACCCAAAAATCTGGTAGTGCAGGCATACGGGGAGCCCTGTATTATTCTGCTTCCATTATTCTGCATATAACATAACCCTGCAGGACCTTTTTCACACACTGTCTTCCCTTTGCTACCCAGAAACGTGACCTTAACTCTGCAAGTGTTAGTCTCAAACCTCCATGAAGTACTCTCCTATGCCAATCAGAAACTACAAGATCTGTGAACTTGTGATTCTTGGGTAAAAAAATTGGGCATATTGCCTCATGGCTCAAGTTGGAGCTTTTCAATCTACCCTAACACCTGAGAATCCCATGTTCTTCTGTAACTTCTGAAAGTTGATGCCTTGTCTTACTAAAATCAGGGTCTCGTTTTACTTCATTTTGGATCCATACTAGCCACCTTCTCTTTCCTTCGCATAACTCATCAGACATAAGGAATCGCAACTTCCTTTCTGTTTTGTTTAATTTCAAGTTTCTGGCAAATCATAAAACCCAAGATGTTACTCGAATAAGTCTGGTAACTGAACTTTACCTCTCTATGTCATTGATTGCAGCAATTCCTCCTACAGCAGTTGTGGTTATTGCTAAACTCTATTTGTCTTACCTTCTGCTCAAACTTCATCTGATTCGTCCAAGGTCTTTATTTTGGGCCATCCCTCACTGCCCCTCAACAGCCAGGCTGGTCCTTCCCACCAAAGCTTATTACAGTTAAGCTTATGCTTCCATCTCTCCAGGCAATACACTGCTTCCACTCTCCATTCCAGGTGATTCAGTATTGTGTTCTCAGACTATCTGTCGAACACCTAGCACCATCAATCTGAGTGTTGCAAGAATACGAGCTGACATTAATTCCAGCCTAGGTATACTCAACTTTTTGAGAGGAGCAACCTCGTCTTGAAGCAGAGTAGCTTACTATGGAAACCTTAGTTTGTTCATAAACTAGATAGATAACCGCACAATAGGCCTTGCTACTGGCATCCCCAAAACCATGCAGGTAACAAGACTTTTCAATATTACAATCATTCTCATAAAGACATCTTGGCACTTTCACCCTTTTAACTTGGATTAAGTCTCTAAACAATTGTTCCCACTACCCTCTCTGTTCGTCTGATAGTTCATCATCCCACTCTGATTTGTTGACACTTGAAGTAGCACTTTGGCAATAACTGCGACAGGTTCAACTAGGCCCAATGGGTCAAATGCCAATGTGCTAAGAACTGTCCTTTTTGTGGGAATCTTTGACAATGCCCCTTCCCCAATCTTATCCAATTCTATTTGCAGTTTATCAACTCCCTCACATCTGTCCCACAATACTCCTAAACCCACATGCAAACAATCATTCGAAGAAACTCCACTCTTCCCTGATTTACATGCAGCATCAAATACCACTCTTAGTTTTATTGTGGTTGCCTCAGCTCTGACCACTTCCTGATGTGGTAGATGATGAATATTTAATGCTGGCTCTAACTCTTTCACTTCCTCTACGATACCCTCCTTTAACTGTTGCTGGATGATGCAATTATACTCTTTTATTACAGTTGGCTCCATCCTAAGTTTAAAGAATTGATTCTTCAGTCATGCCAAACTGACTCCATAATTGTTTGGGAGTCGTCCGTGACCCACCTTCCAGGGCAGTCCTGTAGAGCACCTAGTGCCATTAAAGTGACATTATCAAGTGACATTATCCAAGACATCGTCTATCTCTCTTACACTTACAGTTGCTAAATCCCAAAGTTTATGTATATCGTCTGTATTCATTTAAATGCTCCCATAAATATGGAAAACAGAATCATCTCCTTATACCCAGGGCTTACTGTGTATAAAATTCACCTGGGCCTCTCCTTCAAATGTTCGCCATAAAGTGGGTTGGATAGTGTGAAACCTGATGTTTCATCTGCTACTGGTCCTTCCACCTTCCCTTGTATGGCATGCCCCTTCTGAAACCTCCATAGATAATCTGCCCCGTATCAGAACGTCTACTGTCAAGACATCCTTTGTCTTACATACATCACCAAACCACAAGGCCTGGAGATATGGGAAGTGTTTTTTTCGCTATCTCTACATGGTCTTTGTGAATTTGAGAAACAAAGTCAACTACCACAGCCTCGATCTTCAAGCTTGTCTTCTCATCCACTGATCTTAAGTATAACATCCCTTGCCTTGACTGTTGGCTTAGCATAATTGCCAAATGTCTTAACACCTATCCTTTCTGTTCTGACTGGGGAAATTCCTAATGCTTCCAAGACCTTTCTAGTAACTGATCTTTGGCTACTAGAATCAAACAAAACACGTACCCTTAAGCTATGCTCCGCATGCACGAGAGCCTGGACAGTTTGCAAAGCAAACTTACTCCCTGATTTACCTACACACGAGTTAATGGTAGTGACAGCTAATTGATACACCTTTGGTGTCTAATAATGTAACTTCTTCAACATTTGATGTAACCTCTCTAGTCCTATCTTATTCATTCCCAGAGATACTTGGGTGATGTTTCCCTTTACAGTGTCTACATAAAAGCTTGGATTTACATTCAAAGGACCTATGTCTCTTACCTAAACAATGAAAACAATGTGCCAACTTTCTAACAAGTCTCTTACGGTCTTCCACAGATGAAATGTTGCTGCACTCCTCCTCTCTGTGGGACTCTGTACAAAAGGCACATCTTCCTTCATTCCTTGAAAGCAGTGCACTAGCAGTGGACAGAGTCTCTCCTTTCTTCTTCATAGTCTGCAAGCTATGACCTTTAAGGCGAACAATTGGTACATGTGAGTTTCATACTGCCAACTCCTCATGAAGTGCTGACAACATTCCATCACGATTCCATTCCAAGTCATCTGGTCTCCCACATATCATACTAAAATGAACATCCTCTGGTTTGTCCCTCAAATTTGGCACAACTAGTGCTGAACAACTAGTCTTGGGGACACCAAGAGCCTTGAGATCCCTGAAATAGGTTTCCACTTGATCATAAAAATAGCCTTTAGACACTGGTGCTCCTTTCATTGTAAACTGGATTGACATTAAGGAGCTCATTGATATGGGCACTATTTATTGGAGCTTGTTTTCTGTATCTTTCGTTGACGAGCTCTGCAGCTGAATTGTAGTTTGCTGCTGTAAGGGAAAGACCTGCTACCACTCCTCATGCTGGCTCCTCCAGAAGGCTTCTCAAATAAGAAAACTTGTCCACATCCTCACGTCTATGGACAGATCTTGAGAAGCTGTCCCAGAATTCTTGCCACATATGGGCATTTTTCATAAAATGTTTTGACCACCAGTTTGGGCAATTTCGATCTTAACCTTTTTGTACTTGGCAGTCTCTCCTCTTTGGAGGTTTGCTTAGCAGGCTGATTATTTTCGTCCAACATATCCATCATAAAGGCCACTTCGACGACGTTTGTGGCCTCTTCGACCTCTCTTTCACAGGCCCCCTCATCCTCATAAGTGCTAACTAAGTCCAAAATCTCGTCATCACAAATCTTTCGCTTCTTTAGCTTCTCCTGTAGTGCAAAGTTGCACTGCGTCTGTCTCAAAATGTCCTTATCCTCGACATCAATTGCTTGGCGGATAACACAGTTAATTCCTTTGTAAAAGGAATAAACGGAGTTATCCAAATTGGTTGAGTGTGAACCTGTTAGTGACGCTACAATTTTACCACAATGCTTTTGGTTGAGTGGAAATTCGATTGTTTTGTGAGTGCAGACCATCATCCCACCATGAGGAGAACCAATTGGCATTAATGGAGTGGAGTATGTCATGTCATCATTGGAAGAACCCATCAGGATCAATGGTAGTGGCGGCTGGTGGGGTTTTTCTTGGGGAGGAGAGCAAATTTTAGATTTGGGTGTGACCCAATATAGTTACAGGGGCGACGCAAATGTCGTATCATAAGAGCAATACTTCACCGTGAGTTCGCCACAGGTGCACTTTGATTTATTTTGAGACCTTGGCTAAGATATCATTACGCTCCGACCTGAATATCTTCTGTTGCTCAAACATTCGTTTCTGTGAAATCGTTTAGTACTGTAGGAAGGAGATGAAAAGGACACCCCCAAACGAGTTGTCATCTTGTTTTCCAAGTCACCCATTAATGCAATACTCAGCAAAACCACTAATTGGATGTTATTTCTTTTGCATCGAGTAAAAAGCAGCCAGTCAATTGAAGAGTTATTACACACGTTCACGCATGTCAAAAATAAACGTGGATTCTGCACAAACGCGGTAAACACTTTATCAATATCGTATTAAGTACTCCTTAGAAGGCAAAATCATCAAAATCAAGGTTTAAACACGTGCAAAGCATGACGCGTGACTGTAGTCCTGTATTGTGCTCCTTTAACCAGTCGCTCCAAGTAAATCCTGTCTCTTTGTTTTCAATCTAACCCTGTAAATTTCGTGAGACTAAGTAAATGACATTCATGCCATCATTTTCCTTTTGCGATAATTTTCCCATTAAGGCGCATGGCACCTGGACTCTTACTGCTCTTTACCTACACCCTTTACTACGCACAATTCAATTTAAACCAAAGTCCGATACGTTAACTGCCATTCGTCGTTTGCATGACCTCTATTTACCGCCCCCTTGTTGCAAATGGCAGCATTTGCAATGACGTGCAAAACCTACTCTTCATTTCAAGAAATTCATTTTGTCGCGATCATTTCGACTGACAGATTGATCGCGGCGGGGAGGGGGCGATTGATCACTACAATACGCCTGATCGTGATACCAGGCAAACTCGCTACTTCTATCTATAACAATACTCCTACGAAGGCTGAGCATTACCTAATCAAGACTGAAATACCAAAGAAGAATGTACTTTATTTGTACTTACAACCTTTTGCACTAGGACGTAACCTAAACTTCAATGTGTACCAATTTCACCTTCAAATAACTGACTTCGCGCAAGAATGCATATTCAGGACTTGAAATTACGCCGAGCACACATCTTTGGCTTGTTTCTCTACTTCAGCAGCAAATTGCTAAATTTATTTGCATGAAACGTAAGGGAACAAGTATGTAGCACATGAAAGAAACCCTTCTTGGCAGAAACATCCCACCCTAGATTGCCCCCAAAACCTAGATTAGCAATTATTTCAAAAGCCTAAACTACAAAGCAGAACATCCATATATTATCACTGGGCTAAAGCAAAGGCAAGACTCGGTTCAAATCCTCAAAAATAAACAGAACATCCATGACTGCTCCTCAGTCCATCTGGCGATTGAACATACTCGGTGTGGAGGTGTCATAAATGTTGCCACCCACGTTGTACGTGCTTGCACAGCAGAGAGAAACGTGGTGGGCAGAGGTTCAACGAAAATCTGTCACAGTTGTTTATTTTTGTAGCAAATAAACTAGCCTCGTACGAAAAAACTCAACTAATCTCACGGCTTCGTGCTCCTAGAATAAGTCGTTAGGCGTCAATGACGTGCAATTTGTTTCCCTTTCACTTTTCTTTCTAAAACGATTTCTGCGCGGGGGTGTGATGCTCAAACCTACATATGACGAAACTTTGATGCCCAGCTCACATGACACTCAGTGGACCAAATCAAATGTTTCAACAATCACCACAATGATCACTATTTCTATTGCTTCACTGTTATCACAGATCCCATTCCTTGATCACGAGCATTTTATTTCACAAAGCAAGTCTGGCAGGTCAAAGGAATTTGTCAAAAACTATGTGGGTCAAAAGAGATAAACTAATTAGGCCTACATGTCACGTACAAACCACCTTTGATCAAATCAACCTTTTCACATAAAACTAAAAGGTCCACACTCTTGTGATTGAAATGTCGTTTATAACATCTGACGCACACATTAAGAAAGACGTGCTATTTTTTCTATAATTAGGTACTCCCAAATAAGGTGCGCTTAACTACTCCCCTCAGTAATTGTATAACGTCATATCAAAGAACTTTCTTGTCCCTTGTAGAAGTATGGATATTTTCCCTCCGTATTTGAAAAACGTAAACAATTCACAGTCTAACAATCTAGGAGACGTTTACGTGTAGACAGAAGGGAGGGCTATAATTGCCGATGGGCTAAACGGGCAAAGGCCGCCCCAATAATTGTCATATGTTTGTTTAGTCTCCGATAATGTAGGGAATTTGAAAGATTTTATAGAGCAATCAGGGTTGTTAGTCCACATTAGTCAGTCAATATGTCAAAGTGTCCCAATGCAAGATGCCAACTAGTTTTTGTCTAGTAATTCAGCATTTATCATGGTGCTCGCGCCTGGAACAACAGACATCTGACTAAGAAAACAATGATACATATCTACGAGACCTTGTTTATGGACCACATACACCAGACACGAAAAGAAGTTATACACCTTTCACATACGTAACTTCCCCAGAATCATAGGTGTGACCTGGAAGTACCATGTCACCAATGAAGAGGTTCTGATCCATACAGGAAGCCATTCAATGTTTTACATCCCCAAGGGTAGGAGAATGAGACGGCTGGGGCACCTACACTGGATGATGGATGGGGTGACTGCCAAAAGAAATCCCCTATGAAGTGCTAAGCAGCGGATCAAGACAGAGGGAATGCCCCAAACTGAGGTTCAAAGACTGCGCCAAGAGGGACTTAATGGAAATGGGCATGCCCTTGGAGAACTGAGAAGCTATGGCGTCTAACTGTGGAGTATGGAAAACTGCTGTCCTGAACGGAAGCAGGAGAATTGACTCCGACTACCTAGAGAGACTAGGAGACGTCATGTCATGAATGTGTACTAAGGCCCCAAACTAAACTGTTTGGCATTTAATTTACCAATTGTTTGCACGATAAAATCTCTCGCCGATTGTTTGCAGTTTATTATTATCATGTTAAATACAAGCAGAAAACTCGCTTAGCATTGAAAATACTTCAAATTTAAAATTTTATTCCAGGGCTCTGCGCCTGGATCCCATTGGGTTAAACACAACTGGCAAATAAAAGCAATCCCAGCTATAAACCCACCAGCGACGCCCATAGGATATCCTCACTATGATCGTCTTAGGATCCTGACCCCTTTCCTCCCAAAGTTTACAATGTTACAGCCCTGGAAGGTCAAAATGGAGGCAAATGTAACTATTTTGAGAGTATTAAAGATGCAGCCAAAAGTATAGTAGAAATAAATTTCGCGGAAGTCACACACGACCGGCTTTTCAGTAAGTAAGTACAATGCCTACGACTTGTTTGGCATATAATTGTTCTAGCCGATGTAATTTGAAGCAGAAGAATAGTCAGAGACGATTTCCATTTTTCATGTAAGTGACATAGGACCTCTTTAGCTTTTGTGTTGTCATCTTGACAGTTAGTGTGAGTTGTGAATATGCCTGTTGATCATAAAAAGTACGTCTTATGATCAGAATAACCTGTCGTGATGCAATATTGATGGTCCTCTTTGCGTGCCTCCAAATTTTTGCAACTTCTTAATAGTATATACATTTAGCTTAACTATTTAAAGACTCACTGTTAACATTTTACGAATTTCTGTCGATCCCCGCGCATTTGTAAGATACAAGAAATAATATGGTTTACACTCCACATGGTCGAAAACGCTGGTAGGTTGCACAAGGTACTCATTTTCAGATCACACTTTTGTAGTGATTTTCATACAAATGACTGGACCAAAACTTTGCATAAATTCTGCACTTTAAACCTTTAAAACTTATATATCATATATTTGAGATATGGCTATCATTTCAAAGGTCTTTGTAAGGTTTTTTGATGAAGTAGAAAGAAACAAAGTTTTTTCAACTTTAAAATTTTCTGACATACCTATCGATAAATGTTGCAAAAAGTGATGATCTCATAGGTGTTGAACAGTAAAATCTCATCGTGTTGTTGGTAATGATCTCTTCTGTTTACTGAGTATTGCATGCATAGGGATGTACGTATATATCTGAAACATTGTGATCTGTTGTGCATACTAACACCCAAGTACTGTTATTGAACATTTCACCAAATATCATAAGAGGTCTTTATACACACAGTAACTGGTACAGTATTCTTAGGCTCTGGCGTGTTAACTATAGCCATTTCCCATACTGATTACACTCCTAGCTGTTGACGATAACTTATTATATACATAGCAACGTTAGGGTCTTCTTAAACTTTAAAATGTTTGCTATGGCCTTTTCTCATACCTTGGCTTTATTTACGCTCTGATGTACGTACTGTAGCCTAGTATTTACATAGAAATTGTTAGGGTGTACTTGAGCTCTAAAAGTTTTCATACAAGCTTTGCCACATTATTAGATTTTGGAGCACCAGTGTGGCCGCTCATACTGGAGTAAATTGCCTACTTTGGGATAACATTGTTTTCTGTATTGCTTTTGTAAGTTTTCTCCTATTCATCTGTATTGTTTTTTGTGATTGCCTTTCCCCCTTGCACGTGCCACCATCTTTCCAGTGTTGTACTGCGTTTTGAACCAAGAAACAATGAATTACTGCTTCTAGTCCTTCAATTTATATGGGCCCTACGGATGTTTTCAGCCCAAGTCTCTGCAATCCCTAAAACTACCACAGTGCAGAAATCAAATGTTATTGTTGGAAAACAAGCTGACGTCATGTTTACGTACTAGACAAAATGGTAAGGCAAGGCTGAAATAAGGTCTTTATGTTCGAATAGTGTCAGTCACAAAACAACTGATGCCATTGCTGAAGGTAACATTGAAAAACATATTCAAAAACTGTTCCCAATGTCGTGATTCTAATAGGTTATGTTATACAAAAATCCACTTCTGTTGTTTGGGCGTTTACCATTAGTAGTGAGATGAATCTAGAATACAATATTTTCTGCATCGCCTTTGTAACTATCTACAGCTGGTGTGAAGTTGATCTTAATTCAAAAGTATTGTTGTTCCAATAGTAAACAATCCTGTTAAGAATATGTCTCGAACACTTGAAAAAAAACATTTTGGCAGAAAATTTTTACAATGTTGCCTCAAGCTGAAGCGGATGACGCTTTTGATTGCTATGCTCTGCTGATGTGAGAGAAGAAGGCATATTTTTATTGTTTGATGAGGGAGAACTTAAATCACAATGCTACGAATCTGAACGCAATGTCGTGGACATGATTTACAAGGCTTTCCACGGGCACTGCACTTAACACCTTATTCGCAAGAGGCAACCTCCATGCAATATGATCTGACTATTCAAACCATTGTCGTCAACCAGAAAATCTCCCTCGATTAGATGCAAAATAACTAAAAGCTCCACCAAAGACAGAAAGAGAATTGCCCATACCACCAGCCATTTTGAACTACAAATGTTCACCCTTGGGTTGTCGCTGTTGCACATTCAGCATAAAATTCCCTTACAATCAACCAACACAATAGGCTGTTGTTTGTTTCTAGAGTGTCTCTTGTGAGTGTGTCATGTCACGTTCTGGCTGATTGCTAAATTAATTTGTCATCAGATAACTTTCAATTAAGGCGGATCATGTAAAAATCAATTGATCTAATTTTCATTCTTCAAACGGGTGAGGGAAAAGGGTTAAAGTTGATGATTTTGATATATGTTCATATTTATGGCCCATGCATGACCTGCAGGTCAAGAGGGCAAGGTTCACAAAGTATAGCAAATTAATTCAAGCAAAGCACATACCTATCCCAGTTGAAGAGATCTATATGCATTTGAATAGCACGATAAAATAGTCCTGATTGTAATAAGATCATTTCAGCGTCTTGAATTTGTTTACAAAACAGCGCCATACCAGCATTACGTCCTTCTCGCGATGGAATCTCCTTTATGTGATTGATGTATTGTACTTTGTCTGCCTAAAAAATGTGGAATCAAATTTAAAATTGAAAAAAAAAGAAACAAAGCACGTGTTATCTGTTTCACGTTGCACGCCAATATAGAAACGACAACAGTTACCATGACAAAACTGAACCAACTTGTCTGTAAGACAGTGAAGGTGAAAGATATACGACGTCCGACGCCCGATTAAAGCCCCCGACGATAGGTGTAAAAGCGTTTTCAGTTTTAAGTGTCTAGAACAGTGCTTCTTAACCTTGTTGGAGGTACTGAACCCAATCAGTTTTATATAAGCATTCACCGAACCCCAATTCTACTTTTCATTATTTTCCACATTTTAACACCCACCCACCACCTAATTTTCATGCCCAGCATCCTCACAAAGGATTGTTCACAAAGATATGTTGTAACAAACGGTATGAAAATGTCCATGGCTTTCCTAGGAATAACAGGATACGTCACCATTTGTCGACACCAAAATAATGAGAACGCTGTTGTTCTGAAGCGTTGCTCTTGAACCTGGCTCTGCTGTATTCATCATTGACATCTGCTGTCTCAACATCAAACGTGAGCAGCTGTCTCATCCATGCTGGATAAAACTCTGTTGTCGGGAAGTATCCGTCAAGAGACTTTGCAAGCTCATCTAAATGCGTAGCAATTGTTTGCTTCAGTTCCTTGGGTACAGAAATGTCTCCGATTCCAGACACATTTTCGATCTTAACTTACACTGTCGTCCAGCAGGGGAAAGTTTGCAAAGTTATCATTCTCCTCTATCATTCATTGTTTTCATGACGGTAGCTTTTTTAGAAAAGCTTTCAGGTTTTCTTCCTCCTCGATAATGTTGACTCCACCATCCTGCATCTGCTGATTGAGATGATTGAGCGCTGCGAATATATCAGCCATGTAAGATAAAATGAGACTGAACTTGAAATTTTTGAAGCAATCTGGGTGAAGATGTTGGTTCTCTTCCAAAAACAGGGCTAATTCCACACGCATGGCAAAAACACGATTCAGCACCTGTACCCAGGATAAGCATTGGACGTTAAAATGGTCTCTCTGCACAGCTCACTGAAGATGAGGTTCCTCATAGCACTATATCGCACATAGTTCACACATTCCACGACAATTTTTACCACTTCTGCCATTTCTGGAGACAAGGTTCTTGTTGCCAATGCATGCCTGTGCAGAATACAATGCCTAACAATGATGTGTGGTGCAACGGCTTTCACTAGCACGACAAAACCAGACTTTCTTCCCAACATGATTTGAGCTCCCCGTCTGTACAAAGATTGTTGTCTCTGAAGAAGTCATCCAGAAGTGTCTTCACATTGGCTGCCTTAGTTGTTGTTGTAAGACAAAATAAAAAATGTTCCTCTATCATGTCATCTTTCATCTAGTGCACAAATACAGCAAGCTGGCTTAGATTAGATACATCTGTGGTCTCTTTGAGTTGGAGGCTGAATTTTTCCAGGCTTGAAATCAGATTTGCAACAACTTGAGCCAAGATGTCTCTGCTCGTGCCCTCTATTCTGTCCCTGATGGTGTCGTTTGAAACAGAAATTTGAAATAATTTAACTTCAGCCTCTTTCTCCAGCATCAGATTCACTAATGTCAACACAGCTGGTTTGATGAGTATTTCACCAATGGTGTGTGGATTGCCCTGCTTTGCGATCAGGTAAGCAACTTCGTACGATGCTGTGATCATCGGTTTATTGATGGGTACAAAGCCGAAAGCAGGCAGAGTAGCCTTTTCATCAAATCTGGCTCTCTTCACCTTGACTTCAGCAAGCGTTGTGCTCTTGTACTCCCCATCTCCATGCAGCTTAAGGAAGTGTTCCTTTAGTTTTGCTTGTGCTAGACTAGAATTGCTTAACTTGGCATTGTAAATCATGCCGATAGGACACTGACTCCCATCATGTTCCGTTATACATGAGAATCCATACTGCACATATTCGTCCGACCACTTTCCTTTTTGCTCGATGTAGTTCATATGGATAGAAATACTGGGAAAGAAATTACACTACGTACCATCACGACAGTCACAAGTCGACAACTGCACGCACAAAATTCCGCCGAACCCCTGAGACCGACTCACCGAACCCCTAGGGTTCGATCGAACCTAGCTTAAGAACCACTGGTCTAGAATGTTCCTTCTGCAACTTTAACTGATCAAAAGTTTATGAGGAGCACGTTTTCTCAGATATCACAGTGTTGGTCATCTAAAGTAAGCTTAAAAGAACCATTGCTTTCAAATTGCATCATATCTTCGCCAATTTGAAGGCAATGTCAGTTAATTAGACATACATTTTTCATACATAATTTCAAAACAGAAACATTCTTCGAAGGATTAGGGCAGTTGTATTTTTAAATTAAGTATGCGTGATTACTTTATTTTCGCCTTAAAAACTTTCCTTTGCTTTCCTTTCTGAAGATTCATACCCTACAGAGTGTCAGATGAAGAAAACATTTTAAGTATGTTTTTAGCGCAATGTCGCAAAGTTTCAAGGCGATTTTCAAGTTTTGTACCTCAAAAAGATTGTTCAATTATTCTATTTTCAGCTATGCTAGAGAGAATGCAGTGCCATAGCACTTTTCAATATATTTGGCGGCATCTTTAAATCCTGATAACCTCACCTGAGTATTGACGCTTGCTTGCATTGTGGCACATAGCATGTGGGCAATGTTTGATCATTCTGAAATATCTAATCTTCACTTCTCAGCTGAAAATAGACCATTTACGACGGATTTATATGCAATAAATTAATCAATTTAATTTATAATTAATTTCCATGTACAAAAACCGTATGATGATCCTTAAAAGGCACTCAAGGGCTTTAATGATTCAGATATAATGTTGGTATGAGAGTGCTTAATACCAAATTAAAATTGCATGAACCCGAAAATTGTGAAAATTTAAAACATCTTGTTTGGAGGCAATTCACCATTTCCTTAGCAGCTTAGTTGTTAAAAAAATTGCAAAAATGATTAAAATATTTCGATCGAAGAAAAATGTGTGGTGACTCCAGGGGGAAACAGATGTGATTTTCGAAAATTGTTTCGAATCGTCATGGTTCTCTGAGGCTAGGCCCAGAGTACTCAGTTATGGCTGAGTGGTAGGCTGCTTTTTATGCAAAGGAGATAAGTAGCTGATAGCCTAAACGATGTAAACAACAGACTATACAGACACGAACCAACTGGCGCCAACACATTTCTTGAGAAATCAGTGACGAAGGAATGAAAAATTAAAAATAACAACAGTAGATACTGTGTTATAAAGTTCAAAAATAAAGCAACAGTCTCAACAAGTTAATGGCTGAACTGGTAAGCGAGTAGATCGTTGCACTGAAACAGCAAGGAGTGACTTTCAGTTCTCGAAAGTTCTCGAGGCAGTTTTCAAGTTTGTACTACCAGAAGATTAGTACCTAACTTAACAAATATTTTATTATAACGTCGCTTTGCAATTTCTAATAAAAATATATGTAAATGTATACCCATGACGGAGCATAACCTGGTTATAATTTGAGGGTTTGCTACTATGTTTAACTCTGAAATATATTCTCCAAATTGTTTACAACACAGCGTAGTAAGAGAGTTTAAGTAGTACAAAGTAAAATAAATTTGTAACTTTACCGCCCTTTTGAAAAGGATAACGATCCATCCACAAATTTTCGACCTTAGTCATGTGACAGAATGAGGAATAGTATAGCATAGGTGACATATATAAAAGGATGTAGGACTGGGACCAAGTGAGCACAGGAAAACAATTAGACTAGAGATGCAGGGCAACAACGAAGGCAAAAATTGAACTATGGAAAGACACAGAAAGAAGGACGAAGTAGGGTAAAGAAAATATACAAATGGAAAGGAAAATTTAGAAATCATAGAGAAATAGAAACGGGTGTGGATATGATGGTTAATGGAAGTCGAAGTGTGCGAGGGTGAAGGGTCCCTAAAGTGTGGAGAAGGTGCTTCTCTGTAGTGAGTCTATGGTAGTGGTCTCTGGTGTCGTGACGACCGACGGTGTATTTAAGGTCGGCTGTGATCCCATGGTTTGTCTGGCCACAATGTAATGCTACGGGTGTACCAAGATGGTTGAATATGTCGCCGAGGTGTTCACAGAGGCGCTCAAAAAATGAGCGCCTACATACAAACGTCACATTTAGTGCACTTGATGATGTACAGTAAGTTCGTCGTGGTTCGTTGTGGTGAATGTAAATAGTGCCCTTGGGGCTTGTAATGGATGGTTCAGTTTAATATCCAATGTAGATTTGAGTAGTTAGCACTGTCACGGCTCATACCCTCAAAATAATTTGTGGCTCAACTTCCAAAGAGAGAACAATAGACTCACGCAAAGTGTCCAAACTAGTGCATTCTATTGACTTATGTTGCAGACAGGGTTGCAAACCACTCTCAGGTGCGTGGTTCTATTCATACACAAGGCCGCTTAATCACACCAAAACGACTTCAAAGCAAGTAATACAAACCTCATCAATAGCAGCATAGGCAATTTCAGCGGTATCCAGTTCCTTTCCATATGCTGCCATGGCAGCTAAACAGGCCCACATTGTGTTTTCCTAACAGAAAAGGCATGAAGATATAGAAGAACTTCTTTAACTTGACACGTACACAGAGTTTCAGATATAAGGTAAATCATCAAATTAGCGCCCTTGTTATCGTCATCTCGGGGCTGCTACTGCAACATCTCGGGCTAAACCGAAAGGCGCCCTTGTTAATTTACGACGCGTTAAGGTAAAGCCTTTTTACGCGGTCGATAAATAACAATAGGTAAAGGAAACAATATTTATTTTATATTTACTTCTTACAAGTAATGCCAGACAACTGAATTTGAATAAATACCGTATTTCCTGGAGAAACCGTCCAGCCAAGACCATCGAAAATTTTCAAAAAGGGCTTCCATTACCGGTTTTAGTGATCAGAAACAGAACAAGGATGCTGCTTGTGATCGATAATAAGTTACTAAGTAATGTATGGCGATAACATTTTTTTTCAACATATAAATTCAAAATGAGTGTGCTTTTTCTTTAGGTGGTGTAGTTCATCATTTAAAACTTTTGCTTCTCTAGCATCCTTCGTCACAGCTTGAAATTTGCCTGGTAAAAATGATGCCAACTTCACACTTCTGTTTTCTTGTTAGATTTGCAAACCGTCTGTTTTCTTTTCCAGATTTCAAAAAATAATCCAAAAGTTTGGAAATTTTATTAAGTAAATGCCCAAGAACAACCTCATAGTCGTCTTTGCTTCCGCAAACACCAACAACATGCGCATCGTACAATTCCGTCTCAGGCTAATATTAACTTTTGATGACAAACTAAGTGAAATGAAGAAAAATTTAAAAGTGCCATCCCAAAACCAAAAAGGGCCCAGGCCGCTTTTTGCTGTGAAAATGTACTTCAAAATAGCGCTGGTTTTAGAATAGTAAGTCGAAATGGATTGCAGGAAAAAGACGTTGCTTGTAACCTCCTATTGCAATCTATTAACCAACTAACTTTTCATTTCATACATGGGTACATATATATACTAATTCAAAGACAAAGGTCTTTTATTAAAGGGAAGACATCGAAAATAAGAAGTTTATTTACAGGTGTTTATATGTGTAACGGAATTATGATATTTTATTTTTATGTTTGCCCACGCACTCTGTGTCTGAGAATAGGAACAACACTTCATGGTCTTAAGGACCGAGTGGAAGGCACAGTTTCCTTCTAAGTATGCGTTTACCCCTAATGTTACCCAACACTTTTTAGAGGAAATACGTTATGTGTCATACCTTCACAAAACGACAAAGATGCACAGCGTCATTCCACTTCGCCTCGCTAGTATACTTATGTAGAAAAGCGGGATACGGTGATATACTAAAAAAGAAACCGAAATCGATAAAGTTTGCCATTGCCTTGCCAAATAGCAACATTCATGTTCTATTCGGGGTAAGTTACACTGACGAGATTTGCATACATGGATCAACAACCTGGGCAATGTCAAAAACACTCGAAGGAAGGTTGGACGGCACATACAGAGAAATGTCGAGGATTGTGCTCATCATTTATCTAAATGAACACTTTATTAAGAAATAGCTCTATGGAGAAATACAGGCTGTTACCAGCATCTTGCGTAAAAGACGCATGTGATTGGCTGGTCAAACAAAAGCTTGTGAGTTCTTTCTGGTATAGGCACCCTGCGATGGCCATACCTAAGTAATACGACCCATAAGTACATATCTAAAAGAGCTTTGTACATATGTCAATTGCTTTCTTGAAGACCTTTTAAATTTCAAGCAGAGTCGTAACGGGTGGCGTGTCTGTGTCATGGAAGCAGAATCCAGGTGTTGTTGATGATGATTCAATACGTTCTCTGCTTTGATGAAAGCTCAAAATATATTGTGTAACGTTATCGATCTTTTGGTGAAGAGAACGATCTATCAGCGAACTGTCTACCTGCAACCTTAGTCTTGCGACAGGATAAGAAACAGAGAATATATAGGTAATACTTATGTGCGACGAGAAGTGACAAAATCGACATAGAAAGAGCCCATGGAAATAGAGACAAGGGACAATAGCAAAGGGAATAATACATGCAATCATGATGAATGGTTTCTTCCGCACTAAGTTAAATGTTTGATTTTACCCCGAAAACAGATACTAACAAGCACAGCTGAATTATGCTTGGCTTCTCGTCAATAAGTTACATGTATGATATTACCAAGAAATATAACTGTTAGGATCAAGCACATATAATACATTAATAAGGAAAGAGAGAAAATAATTAAGGCTGCTTACTTGATACTATTACCATCTGCGCCATGCAACTTTTATTTATATTCCAATAACAACTTAAGCTAAAACTGCACAAAAAATAATCAGTCTTTGAAGTTGTTGAGCAAAATGCACATTAAATGGGCAGTGAGTTAAACTGAGTACCTTGGAAAGGAATAATATAGCGATGGTACAACTTACCTTGTGCTTGTGAGAGATCCGTCTCCTTTCCTCATCGAGCAGTTGTTCCCAACGAAGCTTATGATTTGTACGCTTCGTCCGAATTCGCTAAATAAGGAATGAGGGTTGCCCATTATTAGAACCATCACCGTCATCGTTATCATCACTACAATCATCGTCGCGGCCATCATTTTCGGCACCATTACGGTTTTGACTGTCTACAATGGTAGTGGCCGCTTCCAAAGTAATAGAGCACCACTGAGCTAGCTCTGTGGCTAATACTTTTAATGGGAAAACAAAGTATATAGCGACGATGAACATTTTGTGTATTAAGAGGAAAACACTCCAATATAAAGGCCATAGTCATTTCTTAACTTTCGAAGACATTCCACTCTTCATCATCAATTCCATTCATTCCAAAATAATACAGCGTGACAGAATCCCGAAAGCACCATCCCGTGATCGCCTTAAATGGGATATTGCCTCTATTTTCTCTGTTTAAATTAGCCGCTTTAGTTTATTAAGGACCTAGGACGTGGAGGCACCTTTTCTTTTGCTCGTGATTCGGAATCTTTGAAACACCAAATAAGACTGGGCGAGCATTAAATAAGTATAATTACGAATGTGACCTCCTTCTACCTATATCGGACACAGTAGGTGTATTTATAATTAGTTACAATTCTATGTTATTTTCTTGGATTGGTTAACATAGTTAATGATCTTGTTATGTGCGGTGCAATGGCAAACCACTAAGACAAGCCTGATGGCACTCGACTCGCATACTAAGAGCTATCCTCAATCTACTCTGGAAATACCACGCTACAAAATCACAACTGTATAGGGCTATACCTCCCCTCTAAACCATCTATCAAGAATACGGAATGCATTTTGATGGACAACGGTGGAGAGCTAAACAAAAACTTGCTAGTGATATTTTGCTATGGGATCCTCGCCATGGCAGAAATCGTATCGGCCGACCAGCAACAACTTAATCCATTCTGCAGAGACGCTGGATGCCTTACAGAAGACCTACCTGGTTTGATGGAGGATCTAGAGATAGTTAGCGTGATAGACTACATGCCAGACCAAGCTCATCCAGATGATAATGTTGATTGTGATAATAATGATGACGATGATACAAGCGAGTAAGCTAGACTATAGCTCTTAAGGATCTTAGCTTTGTTTTCTTGCGTGAGAGTGTGGACACTAAAAGTTTAAGCTGCTCAATGACCAATTGTAGACGCATTAGAATGTATAGACGTATAATACTAGATGTATTAGAATCTAAACGCAATTGCCTCTAACAAGATATACTCGGCCAATACTCACACTATGACTGGTCTTAGTAAAGTCATTTGAGAAGACATGCTGTCAAACGCATTCGCAATGCGATACATGAAGGACGTAAAGTAAACGCGAGAATGATAAAGACGAAACGGATTATTTTCGACAGAACGGCCATCTAAAATATTAGCCATGCGAATGAATTATAAATGAAGTCTGTCATACTTTACAGACTGCGTCACAACCTTAATATTAAATCAACTACCCTCTGAAAAGTTTCAAATTTCTCGCCAACTTACTTCTGATCACGCTCCATCACGGTGTTTGGTAAGATGTCTAAGTCAACATAAGCCGCAACTGGATAATACCATACGGTGAATTTTCCATCGGCTACTGCTGCCAACATATTAATATTAGCGTTCCAGCATAATGTGGTCACCATAGTGGCTAAAATGAACGAGAAACAGGCCACATACTAAAATACTGAACATGTCTTTCATAGTTATTATCTATATTTCATCCAAATATAGTTCATGTCGTCTCGCACAGTTTTTGCCACCAAACAAAACTTACGAGCTTAAAGCCGTCATGAATGTCAAATTTTGAACAATAACTACTTACAGTTGTCACAAGGGGTCTTAAGATATCACTACATGCAACAAACAAGCGAACTAGCCAACTACGATGCCCGTGGACTGTGGAGTTTTAAAGGGGCTACGGGGCATGCCCCTGGGCCCAGCGCTTTAAGCGGCCAAAAACAGGGCGTTCACTCAAGAAAAGCAAACAAAAATTGAGAAGATACGTCTATTTTGTGCGGTACAAGCAAAAAAGAAAATCAAGTTTGGTAAAATGAACAAATAGGATCTATCGTTATCTCGACACCCACTATGTCGACAAAATTTCAAATCACTAGCAAAAATTCCACACCTTTTTTCGTCCACTTACAACCATCGCATAAGTGTCGTAAGTCGACTGGAATCTACTCATTATCTGCAACAGGTTTACTAGGTACAAAAGTCAAAAAACTCTGTTAACTCGACTCCCACTATCTCGACATGTTTTCGATTCCCTTAGCGATGTCGAGAAAACAATAGCTGACTGCAAAACTATAACTTTACGAACACTCGTACCGAGTTTCACAGTCCTCTCTCGTCCAAATTGACGGACTGTTCTGAGAAATAGGTCTCTGTTCTTGTCGACAAGAGCAAGTTGTCTTTCGTTGGAAGGACCATCCTGGTTGAGTGCAATTTCAAGTACTTCAAGCTGTAATTAGGAAAGAGGCATATACTTTTTCAAAATGCCAATAAATGACGCCAAACAATCTCAAAAACTCAAACGTTGTATTAAAATAACAGTTAAACATGCATATTAGTTTCCAGTAATAACAAAAATTGATGTTAAATTATAGACCTTGCCAACCCTTTAGCTAAAATGCGAGCCAAAACAGTCAAGCGTAGGAAGCTTTAAAATGTCGGCTAAAATTATTAAACACTTTTTGCAACATACTACGAAACTGACGTTTACGTTTTAAGGACAAGAGTTACCAAAATCTCTCCTGGTACGTTGTAAGGGTTTTATAAGTTCATTAACAATTTATATTTACTACAAATCATGTTTTACGCTGAAGTTCTTAAGGTTGTCGATATTTCTATTCAACGTCGAAAACAATTACAACAAAGATGTGACTAACAAGTTAACATAAAAGCATGTTCTAATGGTCAGCCTTGATTTTGTGTTATTTTCAATTTATTTACGGAGTTATAGACTGTGATTATGTTCGACTTGCCGCGTTTGACTATGAAGGGTATAAGTGGATACAGGAGCAAACGTCAGCGTTATACCCCTTACCCGACAGGAAAAGCGTACTCTATCCCCCAACTATCCTTTTTGATATGAACGATTAGAAACGCAGGAACTCCAAAAAGAAAACGACACAGGCTTTTACTCCGGATAACAGATAATGTGTGCATTTAACAAAAATCAAGCGATTTTATTAGAAATTTCTACACTGGTCTTTGGCGTCAATTTGGAACAGCATTGGGAAATCGAACCATTTTCTACATTTACTCACTACAACTTAGATTAAGTTTGCATAAAAAGTAGCGGGAAATTCGACAAGGACCTTACTGTGTGAGACCGATTAACCGGAATAAATTCAGCGGACTGACACTGTTTTTATGTAACAGTAAGATATCGAAAAATCAGGCTCATACGACCGGCCCTAAGTGTGGAAATAAAACAAATTTTGGGTCTTGCTGTACTTCTCGTGTGTTTCAAAACTGGAAAGTATTTTGAATAGGCTAGATTATGATACTGTGATAGAACAACTGGTAAAAAATGGGATGTTGAGATAATGCAACAGCAATCAAAAGACAAAAGTCTTTCGATGGGTACACGGTTGGAGTAATTCCACATACACGACAAATTTGTCTTACTTTTGGCTAATAACGCTAACTTGAAGCGAGTCCAGCATAAATGCGAAAATAACTGAGATCTGGTGCTTGAGTTAGAGGAAATGCCAACTTTCTGCATGAGGCAGAGCCATCTTTCCGCAAATTCTTCGGTATATCAGCGGTCTTGAACAGAACACTGACTTCTATAAAGTAAACTTAAGTTTCTTTTCCCGAACTTGATACCTGGTTATTCGATGTTTGTGAAATTTAGGGCTAACTTGGCCACTTTGTTTTTGACAGTAGCCTTCATTCGTGATATTTATATCCACGATATATTCATAAAAAAGGAACATTAACACATTAAACAATATAATGCACTATAAAGTTGCGAAGTTGGGCTTTGTAGCTCATAACTTCGTAGATGAGTTGTTTTTGGCTGAAAATGAGTTGTAAACTGACAAGTTGATTGGCCCGAGTCCACACTATTATTGTTAAACAGTATGAAGTAATATCTCCTTCCACCAATTGCATCAAAATAATTCGAACCGTTGGAACTTAGTTACAAATTCTGCGGCGGCAGAAGCACAAGAGACGCCAGCGGAAACATATCGATTAAATAATCTTAAAATTAACACTTCGTTCAAACACCTAATGCCCAATCAATGCAATGTTAACTTCCTGATTCCAGCATATAACTTAATCAGGGATGAGCGTTTACACAAGCCTCGTCTTTAACAGAGAGTTAAATTAAATAATCTGATTACGATACTACTGAAGGTAGCAATTTCCTCCACAGATAAATTGTTAATATACAGAAATCAAACGCTCAAGAGTATTGCAAATGAGAACGACCTTGTAACTTACCACATGTATGATTGGTTTTCCGTCGCCCATCGGTTTGCCTGTCATCGCATCAAAAATGTAGATAGCTGTAATGAGAGGTAGAATCCACTTTAATGTTTGGTGGCGTATCTGCACCCAAGAGATGGATGGATGGAGGGAGGGACGGAGGGACGGAGGGATGGATGGATGGACAGACGGACGGACGGACGAAGGGATGGATGGATGAGTGGGTGAATAGAAAGAGGGATGGATGCATGGATGCATGGACGGATGAAGGGAGGGCTGGATGGGTGGATGGATGGATGAGTGGATGGATGGATGGGTGGGTGGGTGGATGGATGGATGGATGGATGGATGGATGGAAGGATTGAAGAATGGATCGAGGAATGGATCAGTGTTTCATGTATGTTGTTGCTTGCGTTCAGCAGCGTGCTTCAACATGTTTGCGGGTCGGGGAAACGCATAATATGTTGGTCGGGGACAAACATATGGCCAAATATGTAACATTCATAACAACACCAACCTTGCTTGCACGTGTAAAATTAACTGCCGCGTTCTAACGAGAACAAACTCCATATACTTCTGGCGCCACGGCATTTTCACGTCCCATCTCAGTTCGAAATCCAGTACGCAAAATTGTCTTAACCTTTAGATATTTTTCACACTGACATGCACTCCGTGCGACAATATTCTATTCCCAGAAGTGAGATCGCACTCACTGACCCAGACAGTCATTTTCGAAGCACCAGTGGGAACAAGGCTTAAGGGAAATGTAAAGCTTAGTTTCCGCTATGAGTTAACGTGAGATAACTTGAGTTGATTTTTCTGAGATGGGTTAAAAATTATCCCATAGAGCAAACGCCTATGAAAAAATATACTGTTCCATGAAAATTAGCTCACGTTAGCTCATGACCCTGGAAACAAAATTTTTTGATTTTAAACTCGCGAGATATAAACTTGAGGTAACTTCTTATCAAAGAAGCCGACTCAAGGGAGTGGAATGTGTGCTTACTATGCATCTCGTTTGCACTGAGCGGTACTGTGGATATAGTCTTCATTTAATTCAAGCAAGAATTCGGTGCGAAATAAGACAGAAAAACGGCTATACTTTCGTTGCAACACGAGAAACGACTTGCAGCGGCAGTAAGACTATTTGCAGTTTTACGTGACAAAACAGAAAAGAATAAAAGGATGTCGTCAGTAGCTGAAAGACCTTGGTGAAGATCGCAAATGCCAATCGTTTCCTTCTACGACTCTTTCTCAATACAAAAGAAAAAGAAGTTGTTCTTGTGAGACACCCACCATGGTTGCAAGTCTCGAATGAAAGTAATGTTGTTATTCCTATTACCAAATTAACTTCAAGCGGAAAACAAATTTGTACGTCACTGAACGTGCGATAATTTTGTAGCTAGCTCACATTATCTGATGCTAGTTCATGCTACCTCAGAATTAAACTAGGAGTTCATTTTCAATATATCACACGTTAACTCACAGTGGAAACCAAGCTTTAATGAATGTCCTGCATAGCTTGTTGATACTTTGAACGTGGTTGCACCGATCGTCAATTTAATAGGACGCAAAATGCATTCGGCCTTAATTTCATGCCAAGCAACGGAATGAAAAATCCTTCTTTGCGATTAGTGTCCCTACCGCGAGAGCATTATGAAAGACTTCCCACAACGTTAAACAATGACTCGACGAGGAATTTGTTACAGAAACAACAGCCAAAGAATTAAAGTGATGATCTTATCAAGTAAAACCCCACTGAGCGCTTTTCCTATGACGTCAACCTGTGACTTATCGCCTTGACCAGTCATTAAGGGATAATGTTTTTCAGCTGTATTGGCTTTGCTTCTGCCAAGGGTTTCCTACCGGCTACTAAAATATGATCAACAAAAGTGATGGAAGACAGACGTAAACAGCTACAAACAACAAGGAATTATAGCAACGATTTTCTCGGATTTAAAGAGGATTTACACAAAAAATCGAACACAACAGATAAATTCTACTTGTCACCACTAGCACTACCTTGGAGACAATTTCTTACGCCAAATAACCGTCGTTAATAATGTCGTTGTTAGCAAGGCATATTTCAACACATGTAATGTTGGGGCATTTGTCCCACCAGGCCCTCTTTCTGCTCCACCACTTTTTAACAAGGTAACTCTTGAAACAATAAAGTTCCTTATCCGTCTTGCCATTGATGTTTACAATGACTCCCTTGTTGAAACCTTGAGCACAAGGAGCTGGCCATCAAGGTCATTATCATTTGAAATGAAGTGCAGGGTCATGGCAAGTAATCGAGTGTTATGAGTTTCAATTATATTCTGTTGAAGTTGCACTAGTCTCAACAGAAAAGCATACTTTGACCCACTCCAAAATGTTTGCTGCAATGCTCAGCCAGAATGTTTAACCTGGTTTTGTTGATGGTAGAGGTTGCCTTCTCATCTTTTTCCTTAGGTTGTTCCTCTCGGTATTTCTCAAAATTTACCTTCAGAAGCTCCTGATATTTTGGTCATCATCTGGCACAAAACAGACAATGTAGGTCATATTAGCTCATGGGGAAAAAACCCTATACTGTAGATGGTCATGGCTAGTAAAGTTTCAACAAATATATAATGTACTAGGTGTATTTATGGTTCCTCAAGGCTTTTAAGGCGTAATTCTGCAGCATATACTTCTTCCTCTGCCTGTTCAGGTTGTTAGAATCATCCAGAAAGTATTTTGATATATAAGAAAATGTGGCACTGAAGGGCATTTCATCAAGATACACTGCATTCTGTAAGGGATTCAACAGCTATAACCTTAACCAAATGACCCACCCCTCAATGCTACGTTTTTGAAATTCATCTTCTGTTATTTACTTAGCTGCACAAGATTTGCTGCAGAAAGAAGTCATTAAAAAGAATATTCATCAAGAATTTTGGTACTCTTCAGGTTTGGCTTACTGCACTGATGTTTGATGTGTACCAAGTGTTCAAACATCTGCAGCAAAAGCTCAGAGCTGCTTATCCTTGATGTGTTAATGGAACGTGACCTACTTGTAGTGTCATATTAGATGACACAGTGATGCATATTGGAAGAAAAGACGGAATGCTGTATAAATTGAATACAGAAAAAAATAAGAGCTGCATATCTAAGTTGCGAATGTGGTGATAATAATTCCATAAAGTTGAAGTATCCAAGGTTTGCTAACTTTAGTTACAAAAACCTCAAATTGTTGTCCACTAGATCAATGGTAGATGGTTTAAAATAAAATGAAATAGAAAGATTTGATCATAACTGTGAAGGGTGTGCTGACGGCAAACACAGCCCCAATATTTGCCTCTTGTCTGTCAGATGCCAGCATCAGAGATTTGTTAGAGAACCATTTCCTTTTAATCACCTTTTTTCTTACTAAGTTGGCTTGTGCTACATCCAGTACAGTGCCCTTGATGGTGTCCCAGTTTTCTTCTACCGAGC
>JANTCA010005386.1:0-21740 GCA_024741275.1 Chironex yamaguchii
TAGAGAATAATAAATAATTCTAATAATAAAAAGAGTAATACTAAAAATAAAAGAAATAAATCAAAATAAAGATTTTAATAGTTATCATCATAACATGATTACGACGGCGAACAAATGGAGGAAAAAAGTATCAGTATTTATAGGAAGCAAAACAGCAGGGGCGGCGAAGTGTAAGAGGTGGAAAATACAAAATGGAAACCCCCAAAAGGCGGGAGCAAGAGAAAAAACAGTTAGACGCATAAATATGGATGGAATGGGAAAAGGAAACAGAATGGATACTTCCTAATTCTCCGGATACTGCAATGACGAAAGCATACCTTACCCGTTGACGTCACCGAAGTCCTCAACTTCATTGATGATATCACTTTCTGTTGTATTCTTTTCCGTTTGCTTCTCCTTTCTAATGGGTACAATTTTATTCAGTTGTTTTAAAAACGAATTCCGCGTTCGGTTGTCTCTGCAAGAAAAGAAAAGAAGAAAATGTGACAAATGGTTAATACCACTAATATCAAGAAATAGCAAGATGTTCCTCTTTTAAACCAGGTCAATGAGGTTCAAATATAGAACACGTATATCTAATTCAGTTCAGCTTTAAAAAAGAAAGCCTGTCTAGTATGATCTTTAAAGGGTACCAACGGTGATGGATAAATGGATATCTTATACGTGCAACATGCACATCCCTCCTAAGTGTATTTGAGTGAATAAGTAAATAAATTGGCATTTAGTGTCGAACGATTAATAATGTTTCCAACACGCCTATTGAGCTTTTTCAGTTCATTTGGCAAGGCTTCCAATATCTTCCAATGTGCAATAGGGAGACCCTGGTCGAAGCTCAGCTAGCCATAATTCTAACTTTACTGCTGTTGTTGTATTTATTGTCAAATTGCTTCGGTGTCCTTAACTTCCTGTAACATCAGACGACTATAACGATCTATACACCATCAAATATTTAATAAAAAGCGATTACTATGCACTTTGGGTTGGACTGGAAGTGTCATTTCTTTGCTCAAAGAAAAGGAACAGCCAATTACAAACTTAACCTAGGTATAAATGCAATGTAACGCTATTGCACATTGCATACGGCATCAGTTTACAACCTCATACCAACTCAAAGATTGAGTTCTTTCACTTCTTTTCGTAGCTGCTATTTCCTTGACAAATGATAGTACTTGTGCAAGGTCAAATGAAGAGAACTTGGACATACTTGCTAATATCTTTATGTGAGCCATCAAGAGACAGTACGATTAATGTTGGATATTCCTTTACATTGTACTTTGAATTCAATTCTTCCTACACAAATGAGATGAGGCAAAAAGTCGATCATTGACAAGGAATACTCGAAACATGAATTGAAGCATTATACAACTCCATATCTTGGACGTCGAGCCGCCGTAGTATAGTGGATAAGAAGACGATCTTGCAAGCCAGAGGTTGCAAGTTGAACCCGCGTCACAACAAACAAAATACCATTGGTGACATAAGGTAACAGGAGCCCACTCTCAAAAAGAGCTCTCTTCCTAGTAAATTCCTTAAGCCTGGGAATAAGCTAAGCTTAGTAAAGAGTATGCTACAAAAAAAATCTTGCACGTTAAGAAACCTGGGCATGAAATTATATTGATACAACAAACAACGATGTAGTACGATAAGAGATAAATTCCATAGGGAGATCAGATTTGTTGTGATCATAATGCATATATGTACCGCATACCTTCATTACGAGTTTTTTTCCCTTCCAAAAGGGCAGCGAAAGCACACTTTGCATCCATATACGCCAAAAAATTTCTAACGAACTAGCTTATTTGATCATGCATCGCCAAAGACAGAATTCATCCCATAAAAAATCATTGACTATTCTCGACATGTTCTAACGAGTTGAAACCTGCGTAGATATCAGAGCACCTGTTGAACTCTACGCAGAATTGCCAATGCGGTGATTGGCGTATATCTTAAATAAGTACGATATTATCTAAAAAAACAATTGGACATATGGACGATCAGAGTTAAATGACTAATAATCTTTTAGTCATTTTTGCTTCGTTGTTCGAGTGAGCGTCGGGTTCTCGGTCCTGAGAACTGAGTTTGGGGTGTGGCGCTGTAACGTAACTTGTGTTATTCACAGCTAGACACCTAAAGGCCCATTTCACGCGATGCGAATGCGATTTGAGAGAACCGCTTTTGTTAAGTCAACCAATTAGATCGTTTCCTGAAAATTTGCATACGACTTTGGCGCCAAAGTATTACGGTTGGGTTGCGCACAAAATCATTTGTGAATTACCGGTTGCTGATTGGCTATCCTTTATCCGGGACTTTCGTTCGCATGCGATGGTTCGCAAGAAAATCAAAACTTGCGAATAGGTCAAAATCGCATTGCGAACGATTGCATGCGATTTGCGAACGTTCGCATGCGAATTTCAAACAATAGATCGCATGCGATTTGCGAACGAAGTGGAAATGGGCCTTAAAACACCTTTGGTAAGCTTGAAGGGCAGCTCATCAGTCCCTTTTGAAAGGCAAATGATTGTGGCTTGATACATGGTTGTACGTTTGTGTTTGTGACATCAGCAACTCAAGACACTGACAACGAGACCTAGTCCCCTCTCCCCCCTCCACAAAAAATTGTACTCGGAACGTTCTCCTCCTTAGAGCTGTTTCCTTGAAAAAAAAAGAAAAATAAGTACATTGGAAACTCACGTGTACGTCAAGGACTCTTCTTACACCCAGCTTCTTGCACTTTGATGTATCTAAAATCAACTGTTTTAAAACCAAATAATACATTGAAAAAAACACAATCATGGACAAAAGATAACGACAACATTTATAGCACTGACTATAAATGATCCTTCCCTGTCCAACAAATATCTTGTATCTATTCAGTGCTTTATTTATTCCTTTTTATACGCATTCAAAAGTAGCAGTGTTGGCTCACAGTGCATCAAACAATTTGGTAGTAAGTGAAAATCGTGTTACAAACTTTATAATACTCTGCTCTTTGTCCTTGATCATATTTTCAAATATACTATACGTACGTGCTATTGGATACACTAATGAGCTACCGTACTACCAGAAACATCCATAACGAGACCATTGTAAAGGATACGTCATACCAACAACACATTTTGAAGGATATTTAATCTGTTGGGATCTTATGGAGTCCTTTACGGGAATAAAACAACACGCGTGCGGGAAAATGCACAGGCAAATTGATTTGCGCGTGCGAATCGCACGCGTAGTAATTCAAGATGGTAATAAGGTGGTAAATAAGAAGTGATGCAAAAAATAAGTATTCAAATCTAACTTTATTAATAAAGATGATCAGGCTACTGACAACATAAATATCATTATCAATTTTTTTATGTATCAATGAAGTTTCTTTGTCGATAAACTCCGACTCGGCAGTGTCTGATTCGTCCGAACTATCAACATCAACAGGACAAATCTCTTGTCTTGTCTGTTCATTTTTTTCATGAAATCTATAACGCAAATAACAACCTTTAACGGTGTGGAAGCAATCGTTGTCTCTTGGCACTTTGCAAGATAAATTTCTACTGCCCTTTTGATGCCTTATTTCATATTGTCAGAAATTGCCACTTGGGACTTTCTCAGAAGTGTTGTGAGATCTGTCAGTAATCATAGTCTATTAAAGGACATTGGATGTGCCGAACATCCAAGTACTGCCTTACTTAAGCATAATAATACTCTACACGTGCGATGAAAAAAACTCGTGACTCAATTTGCGCGTGTGCCTACGCGAGCATACGCAATCACAAACGTTAAACGAAAAAGCCTGCTTATGGTTGCTTGTTGATCATTAAGTCCCGAGATTTTGAATTCTGGAATAAGCTCCCAATACATATTTAGGAGCCAACAACTGTCAACTAAACAAAATCAAAGCCTCCTCTCCTAACAAAAGTTATAAACCACGACGATTTATCACTTTATCAAGTTTTCCATATTGAAAAAGTAAATTTTTAGAAAAGATTTCACTGCGGGTTGCTTTGAACCTTTTTAAAAAGAAGTGTGACTTCAATGTATCTCTCCCAAAACTTCCCAAACATAAATGCCGATGGCATTAGCCTGGTTCCATCGTTATTATTAAACGTTGGCAGTCTAAATATTAGCAATGAACTACGTTATAAGGACGTGAAAGACAGATTGATATCTATTGGTTTTGCTTTGATTTGTACAGGAACTTTAAGTCCTAATGAACTCAAAGTGACAGGATGAAACTGATTCGGTTTGAGGTTTTCTAATTTAAACGAAGCATGAAATTCCACATATTTGGTTTATCGTTTCATGTCCTAATTTCCGAGCCCTAGCGAACACATACGATTTGCCTTTATTCCAAAATCTCTTGTCCACCGTTAATCCTTTAGACGACTAATGCAATTCTGTCTTATTGATTTAGAGTACCCTGCCTTTTGTTTGCAAGCAGACAAACAAAACGACGATAAACCAAATGAAGTCAGCCAGGATACCAACCCTTTTTTGTTTTTCAAGAAAAATGAAACAAGCACGATCGAGAGAGAACTCTCTTACTAAACGTAATTCAAGCAACATGTTCTTACAGATTCGCAATTAAAGAAAACCTTAAAAAGTGAACCATACTATTGTCGTCACATATTCTGCACTGCGATATAATCTAAGTGGATCGGAAATATCTACTGTCCCTTTATTTTTCAATCCAAACAAAGTACACTAGATCGTTTCTGAGCAATTATCGCTAATTACCAATCGTCGATTTATTCCAGATGGGTGTTACAAAGTATTTCCCCTTCACAGAATTGTCATTTGTATACGTATGTTCAATTACATGTTACAAATACACTACAAGTGTCATATCTACAGGCAACAGCCAAATATTATATTAGGAAACCCTATAATAATAGCAATCTCAAAACAGCTGTGGGAAAATCCTACATATTTACCTCTTTTCCAATATAAGAATCCGATTTCTCAAAGACAAGAGCAAGATATTTATAAGATGTCTTCTTTTCCTCGAAGTTTGTAACTGCTGCAATCCTGGAAATAAGACACACAAAACTTAGGAAGTTTAAAGTACCATGATATCAGTCGCTTAAGTTCATTAGTTTAAGTACTAAGATCCAATAAAACAGAAGCTACATACAGACAATTTTTTGTCAACCGAAAGTACAGATATAAGTATAATTCATTTACCTACACACATATTACAATTTGTCAACTGACATCCGAAAATGGAGGAGAAATAATATGCCATTTCGCTCCAATTCGAGTAGTCTCAGCAGAAATGAAATACCAACAAAAATAGAATATACACGCACATTAACTCCACTACAACATTAATAACATGGCAGCCGAAATGGTTCCATTAAATAAAGATGCCATAGGCAAAGACCTTACCCAGCTGGTTTAAATATGGGAGGATCATCCCAAGTTCCTTGACTTTCAACGTGATCAACTAAGGCATGTCTTAACCTTTTTAATGTCTTGTCTCCTAAAGATACAACAAGAGCAGAGTACGGATTGAAATCGAGGAACAAATTAACAGTAATGTATGGTTCAGTGAGCCAAACGTGGATTCAAAGTCGGCAACTACCCCAAACACGTCAGCTTGGAAGTACTTGGGGCGTGCTGATACAGCGAAAAGGGCGACAGTTGCATACTAGAATCAGCACCTAGCATTCAGTCAAGGGTCAATTTTCCGAGGACTGGGTCAGGGTCGAGGTAAGCACTTACCCGATCGGTGTCAGAATAGGGTCGGAGCAATTGTGAGCAATGTATAAGCACGAGTTGCCGAATGGGCATTACCCCTACAAAGTCATCATTTAAGATCAACCCTTTGTCGTTTTTGTATTGAGTCGTATAGGAAAAACTGGCATCAAGCAAAGCGTTATTATTTGCGCATAAGCTATCAAAAAGTGAAGAAGCAAACATTGTTATCACTCAGTCCTCGAGCTAATAACTAGTCTTCAATAACAACATCACGACAACAACATCATCTCATTATGGCCCATTATCGCGAGAACCAAACACATATTCATCTCCATCCCCATCAATGGGCAGTCGCAGACTATGATAGATAAGCGCCCGAAAATCACATTTCAAGGCCAATACTTTCCTGTATTTTCGAAAAATAGACGAGTACCGTTCCCACCAGTTATTTCGGACGCTACGTTAAATTCGCGCTCACTGACGGCTGTACCAGATGGTGGCACAAAATACTTTTTACCCAAGGACACCACGTGCGGCAATTCAATTTCCTTCACTTTCCCATAGCACAATGGATTGCAGTCCGGATGGGACTCTCCGATCGAGCCACGAGTAGGCTTTCCCGACCCAATACTATGAGCAAGCATCATCACAACTTTCTTGCCTTGGCAAATGGCAGCACATATCCACGGCAATGCTGATCGTTTAATTTTGTACTAGTCAAATGAGTCAAACTTCCTATTTTCCCCTTACTTCTGTTTAAATAAGGGGCCATTCGAAAATTATGTAACAGCTTAAGGGTGACGAGGTTCTCTTTTTTGTGACATTTTGTTATGAAGATTTGAGGGGTGTAGTTCAGTGTGCATATTACGTCACAGATGATGGTTAGCAAAATAAACTACGATGAGAATTTTTTAAAACATGTTAAATTCGCTTCCCAAAATCTTCGATCTCCACTCTGTTATGGCTTTACTCTGTATCTAAGGTTCGATATTTCGAACGAAATTACAAAACACACTGTAATAGTATTTGAAAATTTCTTGGAATTAGTGCCGCCTTGTGTGCGTGCTACAACTGCGTACGATGGCTTAGACCCAGTCGCCGCAGATGATATTTGTAAACGAGTTCGCTCGATTCGTAGACTGTACTTTGTTTCAGTCAAAGCCGAGACTCAGCATAGTCTGACGTCTGTTGTCGATGCTTCAAACGCAGCAATGGTCCCATGGAAGGTAATACAACAAATATTTCATCATCAAAACTGCAAATGCAGGAGATGGAGTAGGTCTCGTTGGATGACACTGAAAACGAGGATGGCTTGAATTGTGCCCCCGCACTTCAAAATCCAGTCGCAACAACTCTGTTGATTGTTCACGTAATCAATAATGAAGACCAAGAAAGAACTTGTGTGTGCGGTGTTAAATATTTCTGTAATCTTTATTCAAGGGGATGGGGGTCATGAGACTTCTTCTTGTTATGTCACAAAAGAAGGGGTTGACTCAAATTTTAAAATCTGTGACAGGGGGAGGGGTCTGAAAAATGTCAAAATTTGCATTATGCAATTTTTTGGAATGGCCCCTAATGGCAATACAAAATCTTGGTATAAATAAAATGCAGGTTTGAGCAATTTCTGCCAATAAGCCTGAAAGAGTAGTAACATACCCCACAAACAGTTCACCACTACCTCGGGATATACAACTACAGTGTTGTCCAAAATGGAATATATGAAGTGTGGCGAGGAATACTTTCGCGAGATTACGAAAAAAGAAGCTAAAAGAGAGATTCTGTTTATCTTCACTCCCATTTGAAGTTCACAAGGCTACGCTTTGAAGACTATGGCAGCTAACATTATGATCCCGTACCCAACATCCGGTACCTTATTTTTCATGGGCTACAAGTAATCTATCTATCTCAGCTCGACAGAAAAAGTGTTACTTAGGCAATAGCTTTCCCAAGAGCAATATTATCACATGCTGGATTCTAACACCACGAAAATTGTGTGACCTTATTTTTCCGAAAATTCTAGAAAGATACTAAGTGACAATAGAAAGTCCTGCCTGATCTTCTTTACAAGGTTAGTTATGTCCAAGATTCAAAACACAAATAGCCAATGCACCGGGTAAATTTAGGCAACCTATGTCATTGTTTAAGTAACGTGTCCCTGCCTAGCAAATTTGACCAGTCGTTACAAATGAAGGTTTGTAGCAAACTGGCGGTCTTGTTACTTCAGTGCGATGCCAATACCTGGGCCATGTCTAAGACTTTTATCAAGACTTTAGTATATATATTGCAAACAAGCATTGGACTGAAGGCATAAGCCACATTAAGAGAAGCAACACGGAAAGTCTGATTTCTGTGCTCGCCACCTTACTGTGCTATGATGTGCAGGTATACTCACTTGACATTCAACCCAAGTCCTAAAATGCTACTAAAATGAGTGTACATGCACATATTCCAGAACCTTTCATCATAATTGTCCTGCAACCTTGGAACAGATTAGTAAAAATCACATGGATTGTATCAAAGGATGCAAAGATCTCATTCCTCAATGCCAAGCCCATCTGTCTAAAAATACAGAAGAGACTTATCTGAGGTGATCACGTTTTGTGCATGGTTTACTCTACAAGGAAGTGAAAATTCACAAGTTGTCTATAGCAATGATAGCTCCATACAGAGTTTAGCATAGGATCCTCTGCAAAATCTCAAGGAATTTATTCAAATTTTACATCATATTGTATATGTCGTGTACAACATTCTTGCAGCCGCTCATGCACGGTAGGATTATGTTTCCTTTCACCCTCCTTTAAAGAACTCACTATCCTTCACTAATTCTACCATGGTTATTGTTAAAAAAATAAAAAATATCACGTCAGATCTTCTTAGTGGAATAAGGAAGAAGATGCTGTTACTGCCACCTCTCTCAAGTTTCTGTACAAATGTCACCTCACAGGTTTCTTCTTTACTAAGAAGACCTTAAATTTCAACATGTTAGCATTATCTGGCAGTTATGAGAATTGCAAAACTTTCTCATCTAAATCCACTATCAACACACAAAGTCGTGTTCATTACAATTTGAAATTCAGCACAAAAGGGCTAAATGTTGAAAACAAGTTTATATAAAAATTTTGATATTCTTTCATTCACTTAATTGCTTGCAGTCTACACATGTTGGCATAAACGACATAAATTTAGATGTAGTTTTATTAACAGAAACACAATACATACCTTTAAATCTGACACCAAGGTTTGACTTATTCTTTAAATTTGCATCATAGAACTAAAACAAAGCATAAGGGCATGATGGTAAAGGTTTTGCCACAAAAAGTGCAGCTAAAGTGATTGTGTGACAACTGCTGTCCTCCTTGTTATATTGTTCCTTCCAGCAACATGCAACAGCAAACCATTATGCCAGATTAATATTACACCACTGAGTTCTAGACAATTGGTGGTGATTGGCCCCTTACGTATTCCTTATATGCAAGTCATTATTATCTGTTTTAGGTCTTTGTTTCCCTTTCTTATATCTGATCAAGAGCTAATTAAGTTGGTCTAGTAGCAGGAAACTGAAATAAAACTTCCACAAAACTAGACTTTTTCTCCTTGCCACAGTAACACAATCTAGTTTCTACAATCTATTTCTGATCCAGGCTTTCTAAAAGAAACTTGGTTTTAGCATGTTTTGAAAATGACTTATAAAAGTTCCACATCCATACAGGATAGTTTAGGATACAATGGAGGATAAGCATTTTTATACAGAGCTCCAAACAGACTGGACATCAAATACCACACAACCTACCCCAATGTACCATATCTGTTTTAACTCTACCAGCATTCATTCTTATACTATCCAAGTATGTAAAATCATGCAAGTGATCAGCCTCTAACGTTTTTGTTACAGTAATTGTATCTATTTTGTAAAATGTATTCTGAAGCCCAATTTCTCTGCACAATATCTTTGATGAATATTTCACTAATTACAGAGAATGAAAGGTTGAAGGGAGAAGAGCCATGTAATCAGTAACAGTTGAATTTGTTAATAACCTTTTAGCATATTAATACAGAAGCAATTGATCAGCCAGGTGGAAAACGTATTCTACAAATAAACATTAGAACCACGTTGATAATCTTCAGAGACACATTTTTAGCATATTGTTTTCAAGCTAATAAAATGGTCAGATAATCATGTTTGATTAAGCTTTATTTGTGCATGTAAGATATAGTGGACTAGAAATGCCCCACCAGATAACATCATTCACAAACACCTTTTTAGCCATATCAGATGTCTCAGAATGCTAATAGTCTTTTCAACGGCAGCTTTTATTCGAGGGTGACTTGTAATCACTTCTGTCACTCGAGTATACTAAGGGTTGTATAATCAATCCACCAAGTCATGAATTGCAAGTAAAATGGGTGGTTGAGCCATGGAAATAGATTGATAAGGAAATTATCATCAAATCATTTGATACTTGCGGTATCACATCCAGTGAAACAGATTTGATTGAGGATATCTTAGAGGATAACTTAATTAACATCTCTGTTGTATCTTCTTATTTAAGTGTCTATTCACCTATAATACTTGTGTCAATAGTTTATGTGTAATGTTTTTACCCATAGGTACCTCGTTTTATGCACGAGAGCATTAAAAGTGAGGTAAAAATAAGTGCAGATTCTATTCAAGGGTGGTTTCTATTTGAGAAAATATGGTACTGCTACATGCAATTGAAGAAATGCGACAAATTGCCAGATGCATGAAGGAAGAACTTAACCACAGGCCAATGGCAATAAACAATCATGGCAGCTTTTGATACCGATGACACATAACACATTAACATAAGCAAAAATCATTTTTTGCCAATCCAATGCCAGACCCTACGTTCTTTCATTGGCGGCCAACCAATTTTTAGCACATCCTTCTCTTTCATGTAGCCTCCTAATACAAACCTTGCAGCAGCAAAGATTTTGCCCTTTCTACAATTGCTTTAGGAGTTGGAATGGAAGGGGTCGATAAATACTGCCCATAATCCATCTTTGACAAAACAAGGAGGTCCTTGTCTTGTATGGCATGAGGTTTTTAAATTTGCATAAAATTGACATAATAACTGCAAAATGACCAGAAGTATTTTCTTCCATATGTTTCCAGAAAGCTGAGACACACAGGCACATACACACACATTGAGTAAGAGGTATTTGTGTCCCTAACTGTCACTGCTGCTAGAAACACTCGACCACGTTTTTCTTGATCTGGAGTCATGGTAAATTGAACTTAGATAGTTCAGTAGCCCTGTCAGTGCAAATGGATTTTAGAACTCCCGAAATTTCCAAAGACCAATTTGAGCAAAGTTTTTGAAAGTACAATTTTAGGAAAGACTAAATATCCACAACCCAACAAAATCATACAACTGAGAAATCAGGACTTTAGGCAGAAGATATTTCTTGGAATCGTATTTGGGACATCTACGTAAATCATGACTTACAAATACAAGCATTCACCCACACCATTACTCAACACTTATGATATCTAATATAGATATAACATGACACATAACAAATGACATTATAATGTAACCAAGAACCATGAGGTTCTCTACTTACTTTTATAGTTGGAAATGAATCAATTTCATACTGTATGCATGTGTCTAAATTTTTATCTTCAGCACAATCAATGGCAGCAACCTTTAAATATCTGTCCCAACCTGTAACCAGAGTAAGAATACAGAATTATAGTATACCTATTGAAATGAAAAATTTTATTGATATAATTGGCCAATGTAATCCAGAAAAGTAATGGTGTTAATGCTTATAGTGATTCTTGGATGTGTC
The DNA here is from genome assembly GCA_024741275.1 of Chironex yamaguchii. NCBI lineage: Eukaryota > Metazoa > Cnidaria > Cubozoa > Chirodropida > Chirodropidae > Chironex > Chironex yamaguchii. The sequence goes on from JANTCA010005386.1 coordinate 11,506, forward strand.
TCTTCCTGCACAGTGCTGTCCAACATAATCGTACATGGAAATGGTAAAAAATTAATGCCACCTTTGAAAGACACATTTTTGCAGTAAGTTGAAACTCCGATATGTTTGAACTCAGTAGTAACTAAAGCAAAATAGACTTTTAAGAGTAAATTCCTTATCAGTTCTGTATGCCATACTAGCAACCTTAAAGAGGAAAAACCAGGTCTTCCCAGAACAATTTTTGCAGGCAAGTGACAGATCATGGGCCTTGTAATGGCTTTTTTCAATGGGGAACATGACTTATACTGAAAATTTTTCAGCAACGTATTGAATGGGGTATGTGACAGGGGCATGCCAAACAGATGGTGTGGGGAATATCATATCACTAATTAGTAAGTTTGTTGGTAAACGTACCTTCCACCGATAAAATTTATGCCACATTCAATAAACTCAGTGTATGCCAGTATATCTTAAAGGACATGTGCTAGAAATTCACCCCTCTCCAGATTCCATTTCCCTTCAGGTCATCAATGATATTGCCAACACAAATCAGATCACAGGATAAATTAAAACTGTGACTGACCTTTTCAAAAATCAAATAACTATCAGGAAGGAGATTTATATGTACATTAAATTAAATACATGATTTTAAGAAACTTGTTTTTGGGAAACTTGTACTACAACGACAAAAAAACTAGTACCAAGCACAAGAATACTGAAGAAAAATTAAGGTTTCTAATTTAAAAAGAGGCTATTGACTTGACTTCAAGCACGGCACAGTCTTTGTTGATATCAAGAAATGAATAAGGCACTTCCGTTCAGAAATCCAAAGCTAATAACAGGCTGCATCACTCCTCTTCTTAAAAAGTACAAGACAATCAGAGTTCATGTCATTGTTGGCTTCCGAAACAAACAATTTACAAAGATCCTGTTGATGACAGGAAGAGGGTTTTTATTCAGAACAGTTTCTTTGTCAGAAAAACATTTTAAAATACACAACACTTTCTATAAATTTTTGAGATTTATCACTGCCCACTTGGCAAAACGACTGTAGGAAAAATTGAATCAAACATGCATGAAGAATGCATGAAGATTATTTTGATTTCACACTGTTATTATCAATATATCGAACTTCTGCAAAATGTTTCCATCTTAACACAGCAATCATTATTATATAACTTCATTTTTGCAGTAAGAAAAGTGCATAAAGAAACTTACAAAAATGCCAGGATGGGTATCTAAAGTAACTAAATACGATATTCAATAATGAACTGCTTTGGTAAAAGGCTCCATTGATATTACAACAGATAACTTCCCATGTTATCAGAAATTCAAAAGTAATAATGGGACTGCATCATTCCTTTGCTTGAAAGGCCCAAGACAATTAGAATTTGCATCACTGATGCTTCCAAAACAAAGCATTAGCTGTTTCCATTATTATAAGGGAGAAAGTCATAAAGTGACAGACTTAGGGAGTGGATTCCGGCTACAAACAATTAGTGAATTATCGCTGTGTCTGACTGAACAAAAAGCAAACATAGTATTTGCACGTCATTCCAAATGCTTGAAAGATGAAAACAACTCCTTCCTTGCAAATATTTGCCACCAGAAACTTTACTTCGAAAAAAAGTGTTATTACAATAGTAACGTTAATAACACTGCATGCCTCCCCTGGGTATAACATAGTAATGTTCTCTTTCTGTGGCAGTGGGAAGATTCAAGTTCATTTCTCTTGCTTAGGGAGATAAGCTCAACTTCGTGGTAGCAAACCAGGCTAATGAAGGTTTTGTCTTAAGTCTTTATCAGTGTTAGATATATGTAGTATATATGGGTTCCCTGTCATGTATATGGTACTCAGGGAGGGGTAGCCCCTATGCTGCGGAAGCTGACATACTCCTCAGTAGCTCCAAACTTTGGTCCTCCCTGACACTCGCCTCTCACTTGTGCCACACAGAAGCTATAGTATGCTGTGGCTACACCCCGGGCAATGGCTTTGTCAGGCTGCCTAAACCAAATGAGAGTAATCATTTGGGCCATAGCCCTTCAGTGATTTTTCAAGGACTTGCCTACCTCAGGATGCAAATGTCTGTGCAGCTGGTGGAACACATGGATGAAACTGCTAGTCAAGTTCAAAAGGCTGACAGTGCACCTGGAGCATGACCTACTTACACTGTTGTATGTATGTGGGACATGGGCAGTCTACCAGTGTTGTGCCAAGAAACTAAACCATTTTGATACAACCTGCGCTCGCAGACTGATGTTTGTAGGTTGGCAGAATTCCTGACAATGAGCTTCTTGCCCATGCAAAGCTGCTCAGGACATATACCTTGTTGATACAGGATCAGCTCAGATCAGGAGGTCACATTGCCCATATCCCTGGCCACAGCCTAAAAATTAGGTTGTGCTATGGCCAGCTGAAACAAGGCAAGTGCTCACATCATGCGCAAAAGAAATGGTACACAGACATCCTAAAGGTGCCTCTCAAGGCCTTCAACATGGACTACTGAGAGAAAGAAGCTCACGACAGCATGTACTGGTGCAGCTTGATTTATAAGGGTCGTGTGAGTGAAGAGTGAAGCCAACAGATGCACTGCTGAACTGAGATGTCAGGAGAGAAAGGTTTGTAGTGCTAATCCATCCATAGCAGCTACTTGCTCATGTCCCCAATGTCTACAAACCTTTTCTACAAGGATTGGCCTAACAACCCATCTTCTTACCCACAATAAACTAAACTGAAGTGGTGACAGGATGGTCATTATTAAAATCAATGGACAAAGACACATATATAAGTTCCCTGTATATGTATAATAATGTATATGGGTCCCCCATGTCAAGGGCATGATGTGCGAGGAAGGATTACCTTGTCCATGCAAAGTACAGTTGCCCTTATTTTCTCTCCTTGCTTTTTCTTAACATCACATCACCTACAAGGAAGCCTAAACACCTTCAAATACTAGATTAAAATGGATCTAAAGCAATTGTAGCAAACAAAAAGAGAAGGGTGCTTTTGAATATTTTGCAGAAAGTCAGACACAAGGAAAATGAAAGCACTTGCATGTTATCATCTATCTGTTTTTCATTTTACAATGAATACTGCCTCTGAAAATGCTGCTCTCTGTTGAACACTGCCTCAGAAAGTTCAGTTTTTTGATTTAAGTTCATTGCAATTATCATTCTACTCCACTCATTTCAAGAGAAACCAAATAATCAACACAGCAAGGAGCTGAAATGATCTCTGTGACTAACATTTCAAAATTGACAGTGCAATAACCTTTCTCTCTTTTAATTTCTAGTTACTGTTAGAACAACCAATAAATGCACAACTTTATATGCTAGTAAATAAGGTTTTTCAATTTGTTTCTGCCATTATCAATCCATTAAGTTAATCCACACTCCTGCACAAAAACCCTTCAGAATCTCCTTGCAAAGCTCTCTAACAAACAGCAAGAAAACTAATCTGACTAAAGAAAAAGTCACTATTGAAGATAAGTGCCTGTTAAAGAAAGGTGTTCAATAAAGAGATTAGAAACCAATTTGGTTGAACTTGAATTATAAACCTTTTTCATATCAAAGGCCATGACACTTTTTAAGAGACATCAAACTTACTTTTTGCTATTCCTGCATTATGCCAGAAAGTTCTTACCCAAATGAGCCATCGGTGTCATAAATCTTGTGTCTTGTCTTTTTATTCTCACACTTACTTTAAAGATTAGCTATTGATTAAATCACGACTTTTCACACTTAAAACTCTGTCGTTAATCAAGACATAACATTCGTGTCTTGGGTAACACGGCCTTTTTCACATAGCAATCACATAATCACATGGACTTTTTATTTTTTAAACCAATTTCAAAAATGTTGATTAGTTTGGTTTGGTCATGTTAATGGCATCCTGGTTGGATAAATTTGGCTTTGATAAATACAAACACAAAGAGCCTACTTTGGTCATTGTGTATAAAAAGACCATGCCCAGGTCTATGCCTTGACTTCTTCAAAGAGGTATTGTACACACCCTAGTTTGAAGTGAGAAAGCTAGAAAGTAAGTTTGGACCAGCTTCAAAGAAAAAATTAGTGAAAGATGGATAATTTAACTAAGTAGGACACAATGAGTTCAACATTAAAGATGGTAAAGAATATAGTTTTCTCTGGGAACAAGTTGCTTGGGCTAATCAAGTATCTAAGATAATCAATATGCACCATTGACTAGTGTAGTGGTGGAAAGGAGCTTCTCCAAGTACAAGGTCATCTTGGCCAACAACCCTCATTCATTCAAAGATGAAAGACTAAGTGAGTATGTTGTTATAAACTGCAACAATCAGCATTAGTTTACCCTGTCGCTTTGTGATGATGATGATTCTGTTCTGATGAAAATAAAATTGTACTAATTTACGGATATGTTTGAAATATTTTGTGGGTCTAATGTGCTGTTTTCACACTATTGTTCTCAAAAGACGCTTTGAGATAATTTTAGCTGATAATTTAGAATAAATCCAAGTTGGTTTTCTACATAAACCAAAAAATCTTAAGTCCCTATTTTTGCCTATTTGAAGCATTTAAATTGCCTATTTTAGCCTATTTTAGGCATTTAAATTGCTTACTTTTCCTTATTTGAAGAATTCAAATTGCCTATTTTTGCCTATTTTAGGCATTTAAATTGCCTCTTTTGCCTATTTTGGCATCCAAAAATGCCTAGTTTTCAAGTCATAAATGCGTAGAAATCCAGGCCCTAGTTGCCGGTTGCCGGGCCCTAATTTTGCTGGTTGCTTTTCATCTCCAATAGCCAAAATGGCATAATGAGGCCACCAAATTCAATCTTGAGTGCCCAGCCACCTCTACAGAGAATCAAACTTGTAAAATGCTTGGAATAAGCATGGTAGTTATGGGCACTATAAGCCTGATTGTTGCTCTTCACACTGTTATTGTACCAATAATTCCTCAACTTTTTAATACTGATTATGTTATAAGGTATTGTCCAAAAATATCACACTAATCTGCTGCATACAATATTGCATCTCTGATTTTCTTGACTACATCTTGTATGTTGGACCTGATCCAAAATATGCTTACTTAAAGACTCATTATTATAAAGCAGCGTGGAGCAACTTAGTATAGACTATTTTTAATACATTTTATAGCCTTCTGAATGTGGAACAAAAATACTTGATAATGTGTTTCTCGCAGTAGTTAATAACCCTATAACACTATGCTTCATCACAATGAATTCACTTTAATTTCCTATACTAATAATGCATAATTTTAATGTAGCACTGTCTTTTATTAATCCAAAATAAAACCAAGGTTCCATTTTAAGAATCTTAGTCCACGTTACAAAACAAATCAGGATTTTCATGGAAATATGAAAATTTAAGCCCCCAGTTTCTATTTTTCTCAGCACTCTCATATTTACACATAACTTGTAAGGCTGTGGTTTGGTTAGCTATCCTAACACAAGTGAACAATGAAAAAAAGGGAAATAGTTAAAGAACAAATTCTTTCCCCTTGTAGCTAGAACTTCAAGGTCTAAAACTTACAATTTTCATTGTATTAATGAATTATGACTCAACAGATTCACCTTAACTTCATAATTGCCATTTAACCTGCTAAGCTATCCACATATTCTGAAAATGGCAATGTTTGCATTAGTTTGAAAATACAAAGCAAGAAAGTGTTATAACTGGTAGTTGAAAGCAAATTCAGACTTTCTAAACTCACTGATCTGTGGTGAACTTTTTAATACTATAGCAGGTGGCTAGAAACATGGACAGTCAGTAGTGAGACTTTTGGCACGTGCAAATTCAAATAGCTTCAATTGGGTATATAAAAACAGGATTGGCAGACAATGTCATTCATGCCACAATAATGGCAATCAGTTCTCCCCAATATTGCTCAAGGTGGGATCAAAAGTTTAACCATCAAGCAAACCCATAGCTGTTTCTTAATATCAGAATGTATTGACATTGGTCTTTACATTTTTGACACTTTTCCTTGTGTTCACAAACTAGTAACCAAACTACACTTTTTTTAACACACCCATAAATCACCTGGATAAGATAATTGTTCTCAGAAGCAGTCACATTACACACATATGTTAAAAGGAATCACATATGAACCTCCCTACACAACATATTAATGCAATCATACAAAATTGTACCTACAATTCTAGCATCTCAATAAATGCTTGCAAAATTATTGTCACACCAGTCTGGTTATGAAGCAACCACATCAGGGTAAACTTGAAAAAGATGCTTAATGATGCATTAGACAAGCAGTGGCAGTCAGATAAATCAAGAGGCAATGTTTTATTCAGTATGACACTAGTTAGACATAAACTATTACACTAATATTACTATGATCGGTATGATATGTCCACAATGATATTAAGGGTGGATATCAAAGAAAGAATTTAACAAATAATTGCAATACATATGTTGCTGATATCTACACACAGTAAGATTACAGAAACACTTGTATATAGTAAATGTACGTTCTATTTAAGCAATTACAAACCACAAAACAATGTAAATGCTATCAGTTACATTCAAAAACAAAGTAATCCATAGCCATAGCTAATTGCTGTGATGATCAGGAATTAAATTAATATGCATCACTTGATTCCTGAGAGAAATATGGATAAAAGACTTCTCCAAACGCAAATGTATGAAATAGCACTTTTCACCAAACAGTAGTCCAAATTTAACATGTGTGGTACAGAAGGATCGTTATGATAAACACAATTGTTTCAACGACCATCATAATACTGGAAAAGTGATTCAATGTCCCTAAACAATCCTTAGGATTGATTTAATACAACTATTAACAAATTTTTTGATGTAAGTGTAATCAGCATCTTAGGGAACGAAAGATTATCACACCGTTATCTTCATTGCCATACTGCAGTCTTTGGTTTCAACCAAGATCTCAGCCACGACAGTCACTTCATACTCACGCGGGCAGCCTTTCTATATTTCGTCTTAAGAACTAAATTAGCTCTTTACAATTAACAACGTAAGGTTGCTACAATAATCCAATATATCCAAACGAAACTCTTTCTCTATTTCGTGTGTCTGAGCATGATTGTGATAGTCTAGCCAGCACTCAAAAGAACCTGCAACAACCTCCGTGTTATGAAAAGTTTAACCTACTGATAAATATCAACGGGGACTTAGTGAAAGATGCCAGTAGGCATAAAAATTGACATGAGAAGATCCCAACTTTTTAAAGACAATGCCGATCAGTAAAGCGATCAATCACATGTTTATACGGACACAACATAACCATCGTATGTCTTGCCAACAGCCTCGTTTTCTTCTACAGTAGTGCAGAAACCCTTTGTCATAAGAGTAAACTCTAATCACGTTTCACCAAAGCCATTACTAACTACCGCAAGGATAAAACTGCAAAGTAAAAAGAGCTTAACAAACCTTGAACTTCTTTAGCAAGCTGACGCCATGTCGGCGCAAACGAGTGGCAGTGCCCACACCACGAGGAATAAAATTCTACGATCCAAGCCTGGGGGCTGTCGTACAGTGTCTTTTTCATTGTTGAATTATCCATTAGTACCATAGGGTCATTTTCATTATACAATCCACTTTGTACTCCATGGAAACAGAAAAATATAAGACAAAAATTTACAAGACCTAATAAGTTAGCAGGTACTCCTGGAGCCATATTTACAGAATCTAACTCTTTACAGGAGATATTGACGTTGCTTGTTTTGAAATGGAATTTGGTTCCAGGCTCCCATGGAATCTAATCCAATTCATGGTGGATCGAACCAGGATATGTTTCCTCTGTGTAGATATCAAAACAAGTCATTCTGTAACAGGAAGTTAATTTGCCGTTTATTTTGCAGTTATAGTTTTGTTAGGGTAAAAGCAGAAATACGTTATTGTCAAGCTTGTATTGAAATTGATTTTAGAATAGTGGCCTTCTAATCTTAATAACCCCTAAGACAAAACTCTGCCAACCACTTAATCAAAGCATTACAAGAATATGTTTCTTCAGAAAAGACTCCATCTGATGTCTGAGTCGATGTTCAAACTGAAATCAGGTTTTTTAAGGTAAATGAAAGCCTACACATTTCATATATCAAACAGTCCCCATTATTTATCCTTCCAGAATTGGGTCGTGACATAGTGCACGTCAACGACACTGGTGCATAGATCAAGCATGATAACTGAGTTTTAATCAAAACACTCCTATTTGATACATCTGACTATATTGGAGAAACTTTTAATAGCAAATAGTTGGGACTGATCAGATTCATATCAATTGTCCGGATTGTTGTAAGAAGAGGAGGTAAAACGTAATTGTAGCAAATCTAAAAGTGTGACAAAAGAGTGGTAGATGGAAGGAGACTATTAAGTCCTTCTAGAAGTTTTTATTTCAGAAAAGCTTTTAAGCCAAAAGCAAAACAAAAAGCCACAAATTGCCAATGTTCGACAAGAAAAAGAGGTCACCTTCTCATTCACTATGTCGTTGCACCAAAATGTACGGCCATGTAAGGAAGAAGTAGACACATCCTGAAGGGAAATACCAGGACAGACAGGGAGAATACCCCTGGTGCCTGGACCTGAAATAAGACAAGGGTTCTTTAACCTGGGAGGAAGGCATTGCAGAGAGCTACCGAAATGAAAAAGGAGGTATTTGAAATATTTCTTGCAAAATAAATGTTATCAATAGCCGATTTTTTATTAGTTTTGTTTTCAAACGATATTTTGTTTTTCGAGAGCTAAAGTAAGGAACCACATGACTACAGCAACTATAAATTTCTCTAAGTTCAAATTTCAAATGACAAGAATCATATTCCAGCTATGTCTAAGAACACAACGATAAATTGCTCAGACGAACTGGCTGATGTAGTCCGACCCAGAGACATCAGGTTTCACTGATGTCTGATGCTGCATGCTAAATATCTACTGTCCTTTCTGTGGAAATGGAACAAACTTTAATAGTTATGCACAATGAATCCACAGAGATGTTACACAATTAATATTGTTATCGCAACTGTTCTAAGGCTCACCTCCTCAGACAACATATAGTAGCAGGACTATTTCTCACTACACCCCAGCTTATATTGGAATTCCAAATGTTAGATCCAGAGCTTTATTGAATTTTCAAGAAACGAAGAAAATTTTGGTCTGCTTTAATTTAGGACAATCTTGACTAAAATCTGTTTCATGATCAAAGATTAATATGAGTAAAAATAAAAAACGACCTTGCTGACAATTCTCAGAGTAAGTAAGGGGTATGACTTGAACGTGCAAAGCGTTTTTCTCCATTGCAACGGTTTTGACATCTTTAGAGAAGTGCTTTTGTAACATGTGTAACTAATCGCATTTGTAGCATTAGACAGGATGCAATCTTCCCTGCCACAATTTTTTCAGGTAACTGTAACGTGTAAATCACTACCTCTTTTTGCCTTACGCCTGAATGCCGGTGCAAGAGTTTTTAGAACCCAGCGACACCATGTGAAGGTATTCTTAACACACGATTATTTTCCCCCGTTTTAGAATTGTTTTGAATCATATATATATGAATAAGCCGATTTTGCATCGCCAGCAAACAACTCAAAACAAGTGAACTAATTAGTAGGGTTAATCAACTTTTCAAGAAAAGGTCACTGATTTTTCAGCCGTAGAAACGTTTGGCCCTTAAACATTCTTTGTCTATTTAAAAATTCCTGGGCTAGGCAATGTTCCAATCTGCATTGAAACAAAGATTAAAAAACTTCAGTCAAATGTTTCTCCGTTGTCAATCCAAAAATAGTTTTCAGGACTATGAAGACCTTGGTATCCATTCACAAGAACTTCGTACCAACAAAAACTGCACAGGATGGTAGAAAGACGCTTTTCACACATGGCGTTTCGCATTACAGTCGATTTAAGCTGAAGGTCTATATGAAATAGCAGCACAGTAAAGAATTGCCGTAATTTTACAAGCTTACATCGTCTTTTAATGAAAAATGTTGCAAAGTGTTAGTAAATACGAATAAATAAATTATTTTTGGTGTTTGCTGCATGCAGTTGGTAGGCCGTTTAGGCCGTTATTTTGATCAATCATGGGTGATAACCTAGTTACGATGGATGTTGTGAAGACTTCTTTGCAGAGTCAAGCCGAAGCCTACAAATCAAGTTTTGTGCTTCTTATTCAGGATGTTAAGGTTGAAAGAAAATTCAATCGGAATGACATTAATGACCTAATAATGAGCTTATAATTTTCCCAAGGGAAACTGGATGAAGCTGAAAAGTAAATGG